>SJYC01020146.1:0-20433 GCA_006408675.1 Madoqua kirkii | reverse complement strand
TTCCCTCTGTGCCCATTTTTTGTAGAGTTTTAATCATAAATGGGTGCTGAATTTTGTCAAAGGCGTTCTCTGCATCTACTGAGATTATCGTATGGTTTTTATCTTTCAATTTGTTGATATGATGTATCATATTGATTGATTTGCATATATTGAAGAATCTGCATCCCTAGAATAAACCCAACTTGATCATGGTGTATGAGCTTTTTGTGTGTTGCTGTATGCTGTTTGCTAAAATTTTGTGGACGATTTTTGCATCTATGTTCATCAGTGATATTGGCCTGTAGTTTTCTGTTTTTGTGTGGTCTTTGTCTGGTTTTGGTATCAAGGTGGTGGCGGCCTTGTAGAATGAGTTTGGAAATGTTCCTCTCTCTGTAATTTTTGGGAAGAGTTTTAGAAGGATAGGCATTAGCTCTTCTCTAAATGTTTAATAGAGTTCTCCTGTGAAGCTGTCTGATCCTTGGCTTGCCTTTTGTTTTTTTTTTTTTTTTAATTCTTTAAACTTTTTATTTTGTATTGGGTATAGGTGATTAACAGTGTTGTGATAGTTTCAGGTGATCAGCAAAAGGACTCAGCCAGACATATTTATGTATCCATTCTCCCCCAAACATCTCCCATCCAGGCTGCCACATAAATAACATTGAGTAGAGTTCCATGTGCTACACAGTAGGTCCTTGTTAATTATCCATTTAAAATAAAGCGTGTACACACGTCAGTCCCAAACCCAACTGTCTTTCCCCCTCTGATTTCCTTTTTGATTTTGTTGATGGTTTCCTTTGCTCTGCAGAAGAAGCTTTTTAGTTTGAGGTAGTTCCACTCGTTTATTTTTGCTTTTGTTGCCTTTTCTTTTGGTTTCAAGTCCAAAAAATTGTTCGCAAAACTCATGTCGTGGAACTTACTGCCTATGTTTTTTTCTAGGAATTTCACGGTCCCAAGTCTTACATGCAAGTTTGTAATCCATTTTGAGTTCATTTGTGTGTATGTGTGAGATAGGGGTCCAGTTTTACTCTGTTGCAAGTGACTGCCCAGCTTTTCCAGCACCATTTATTGTGCATATTCTTTTCCTATTGAATATTCCTTGCTCTTTTGTTGAAAATTAGTTAACCATGCATGTATGGTTTTATTTCTGGACTCTGTTTGGTTCCATTGATGTTTGTGTCTTTTTAATGTGAATACCATACTATTTTTATTACTATAGCTTTATAATATAGTTTGAAATTAAGAAATGTGAGACCTCCAGCTTTTTTTCTTCTTTCTTAAGATTACTTTGCCTATTTCATCTTCTGAGGTTCTGTATAAATTTTAGAGTTGTTTTTCTCTGCCTTTTGGAATTTTCATAGAGATTGCTTTAAATCATGGGTCACTTTGAGGAGTATGGACATTTTAACGTTATCTGTTCTCCCAGTTCATGAGCATGGAATATCTTTCATCATTCTCTTCAGTTTCTTTCATCAGTTATTTGTCGGTTTTAGTATACTTATGTTTCATCCCCCCAGTTAATTTATTCCTAGGTTTTTTTTTTTTTAAATGCAATTTTAAGTGAGGTTGCTTTCCTAATTTATCTTCTGATACTTTGTTGCTAGTGCGTAGAAACACACTGATTTTTGTGTATTGATTTTGTATCTTGCATTTTTACTGAATGTGTGTATTAGTTTGACAGTTTTGGGGGGAATTTAGGATTTTCTATATCTAACATCATGTCATCTGTAAAAAGAGACAGTTTTACTTCTTCCTTTTGATCTGGATGTTCTCTCCGCCCCCCTTTTTTTTTCTTGCCTGATTACTCTGGCTAGGACTTCCAGTACTGTGTTGAATAAAGTGGCAAAAGTGGGCATCCTTGTTTTGTTCCTGATCTTAGAGAAAAAGCTTTCAACTTATTACTGTTGTTTTAAGTTGAATATAAAGACTTTGTTCTTTTATTTGTGAGGAAACTAGGGGCTCTAGCTTGTGAACTAACTTAACATTTAGGAGCAGAAGAGATGTTTTCTTGGAGAAAAACTGTTACTGAGACATCATTATAACTAGTTATACCTATAAATCATTTTAGTTTAACTCTTGCTGTGACCTTGGATTGGATTGGCATGCTTTAAAATAAAATAACTATTTCTGGATATCTGATAATCCAGAGAAATAATCTTTCAGAGCTAAGTAAGAGTACTTTACACAGGGGTTCTTATGAGTTGATAAATTTTGTTATTTTGCATGCTAACTAGTCAGCTTAACTAACTGTGCTTTCTAAAGGAATTTGTCTAGTTGTTTGTAGATCTTATGAAGATGGCTTGATGTTTTCCTTACTTAGCTGGTGTTTGCACAGCTGAGACTACATGCAAAACACAATAGCAGCAGTTCTCTTTGCCCACCCAGCAGAGAAAAAGCATACACTGATTGGTAACTGTGAACTCTCCTTTTGAATCCAACAGTTATTTCCTTAGTCTGGAAATGGCTCTTGAAATTAGGGTCCCTCTACTCTTCTAAGTCCTCAGGTTTTTCTGGATTTAAGAGAGAAAATCCAAAAAGTCAGATTGAAGGAATCAAATTGACTCTTTGAAGAGAATGTTTCAGAATTTTTCATTTCTGTCTCTGTCACCTTTCATTTCTGCCTCATGTGTGTTTTTCTGCAAGTGAGTGATATGATTAATCTGTATTCTTAGTGTGGGCATACTGGAATAATTGTGATAATGTGGATTGGCAAATGGATGACATAAAGGTATTCATGAAATATTTAAATAATAATTTATTATTGATTATATGTCTGTCACTGTACAACGGGTTTTTCTTAATGTTATTTTTAATCCTCAGAGCAAACCTGTATACTGTGAGCTATGGCTAGTCATACTGGGCTTTTTTTAAGGACACCAAAATTTAGAGGGTGCAAACATTCCCTATAATGATTCTAAAAGCTTGGCACCTAGTTAGCAAGAATAATTATTTAAAAGAGGAAGCTACCAGCTGGCGAGCATTGTTAGTAACACCCATCTGTGGGCTGCATTATGAGTTGCAGAATTGATTTGAGAGCTGGTTTTGTTCAGTTTGTTCTAGGTGCCAACATTGCTGGTTTATTGTGTTTGTAAGGTGGTTACTGGAATCCCCATTTTACAGATGGAGAAAACTAGTTCAGTCGCCAAGTCGTGTCCGACTCTTCATGGCCCCATGGACTGCAGGACGCCAGGCTTCCCTGTCCCTTGTCATCTCCCAGAGCTTGCCCAGTTTCATGTCCACTGAACTGGTGATGCCATCCAACCATCTCACTCTGTTGCCCTCTTCTCCTTCTGCCTTCAGTCTTGCCCAGCATCAGAGTCTTTTCCAGTGAGTCAGCTTTTTGCATAGGGTGGCCAAAGAACTGGAGCTTCAGCTTCAGCATCAGTCCTTCCGAAAAGTATTCTGGGTTGATTTCCTTCGTGACTGACTGGTTTGATCTCCCTGCTTTCCAAGGGACTCTGAAGAGTCTTCTCTGGCACCGTGGTTGGAAAGCATCAATTGCTCGGCACTCTGCCTTCTTTACTGTCTAGCTCTCACATCCATACATGACTACTGGAAAAGCCTAGCTTTTACTACATGGACCTTTATCGGCAAAGTGATGTCGCTTTTTAACACGCTGTCTAGGTCTGTCATGGTTTTCCTGCCAAGAAGCAATCGTCTTCTAACTTCACGGCTGCAGTCACCACCTGCAGCGCTTTTAGAGTGGAATTCTGTTACTGCTTCCACCTTTTCCCCTCCTAGTTGCCATGAAGTGATGGGACTGGATACCATGATCTTATTAATTTTTTCAATATTGAGTTTTAAGTTGGCTTTTTCACTCTCCTCCTTCTCCCGCATCAAGAGCCTCTTTAGTTCCTCTTCTCTTTCAGCCATTAGAATGGTATCATCTGCATGTCTGAGGTTGTTGATGTCTCTCCTGTCTTCGTTCCAGCTTGTAACTCATCCAGCTAGCATTTCGCATGGTGTGCTCTGCGTATAAGTTAAAGAAGCAGGGCGACAATGCACAGCCCTGTTGTACTCATCTCTCACTCCTGGACCAGTCAAAAGTAAGGCTTATATAAAATATTAGCAGCGCAGACCAGTAAAAGTTTCATCCAGGATTTAAATCTAGGTCCTTTTGAATTCAAATTTTGCCTTCTTTCCACCCTGCCATGCTACTTCACACACATATTAGATTAACTTTTTAAAATGGAGACATATATCTTCTTCATAATCAAATATTTTTAAACTTCAAGTTTTTTTTCTCTTTCATTCTACCCATTTATTTGTTTGCTCATTCAGCCATCTGTTCATTCAGTTGACCTCTCAACAAGCTTTTACTACTTGTATGTACCAGGCATTGTGATAGTGACTATATAGTGGTTTCTTATAAAAATATAAAATTGAATGATGGCTTTTCAAAATGAGACGTCCTCTGCTTTCTCCCCGTTCCTTTTTCCCTTTCTCTTCCCCTCTTCTTCTCTCTCCTCTCTTTTCAAGTCTCCTGCATGCATTATAAATACCACTATGAAAAGAGTCCTTGGAAGAAAAGTTATGACAGCCTATTAAAAAGCAGAGACATTACTTTGCCAACAAAGGTCAGTCTGGCAAAGCTATGGCAGGCCAAAGAACTGGAGCTTCAGCTTCAGCATCAGTCCTTCCGAAAAGTATTCTGGGTTGATTTCCTTCGTGACTGACTGGTTTGATCTCCCTGCTTTCCAAGGGACTCTGAAGAGTCTTCTCTGGCACCGTGGTTGGAAAGCATCAATTGCTCGGCACTCTGCCTTCTTTACTGTCTAGCTCTCACATCCATACATGACTACTGGAAAAGCCGTAGCTTTTACTACATGGACCTTTATCGGCAAAGTGATGTCGCTTTTTAACACGCTGTCTAGGTCTGTCATGGTTTTCCTGCCAAGAAGCAATCGTCTTCTAACTTCACGGCTGCAGTCACCACCTGCAGCGCTTTTAGAGTGGAATTCTGTTACTGCTTCCACCTTTTCCCCTCCTAGTTGCCATGAAGTGATGGGACTGGATACCATGATCTTATTAATTTTTTCAATATTGAGTTTTAAGTTGGCTTTTTCACTCTCCTCCTTCTCCCGCATCAAGAGCCTCTTTAGTTCCTCTTCTCTTTCAGCCATTAGAATGGTATCATCTGCATGTCTGAGGTTGTTGATGTCTCTCCTGTCTTCGTTCCAGCTTGTAACTCATCCAGCTAGCATTTCGCATGGTGTGCTCTGCGTATAAGTTAAAGAAGCAGGGCGACAATGCACAGCCCTGTTGTACTCATCTCTCACTCCTGGACCAGTCAAAAGTAAGGCTTATATAAAATATTAGCAGCGCAGACCAGTAAAAGTTTCATCCAGGATTTAGATCTAGGTCCTTTTGAATTCAAATTTTGCCTTCTTTCCACCCTGCCATGCTACTTCACACACATATTAGATTAACTTTTTAAAATGGAGACATATATCTTCTTCATAATCAAATATTTTTAAACTTCAAGTTTTTTTTCTCTTTCATTCTACCCATTTATTTGTTTGCTCATTCAGCCATCTGTTCATTCAGTTGACCTCTCAACAAGCTTTTACTACTTGTATGTACCAGGCATTGTGATAGTGACTATATAGTGGTTTCTTATAAAAATATAAAATTGAATGATGGCTTTTCAAAATGAGACGTCCTCTGCTTTCTCCCCGTTCCTTTTTCCCTTTCTCTTCCCCTCTTCTTCTCTCTCCTCTCTTTTCAAGTCTCCTGCATGCATTATAAATACCACTATGAAAAGAGTCCTTGGAAGAAAAGTTATGACAGCCTATTAAAAAGCAGAGACATTACTTTGCCAACAAAGGTCAGTCTAGGCAAAGCTATGGCTTTTCCAGTGGTCATGTATGGATGTGAGAGTTGTATTATAAAGAAAGCTGAGCACCAAAGAATTGATGCTTTTGAACTGTGGTGTTAGAAAAGACTCTTGAGAGTCCCTTGGACTGCAAGGAGATCCAACCAGTCCATCCTAAAGGAGATCAATCCTGAGTATTCATTGGAAGGACTGATGCTAAAGCTGAAACTCCAATACGTTGGCCACCTGATGCAAAGAACTGACTCATTTGAAAAGACCCTAATGCTGGAAAGATTGAAGGCAGGAGGAGAAGAGAAAACAGAGGATGAGATGGTTGGATGGCATCACTGACTCAGTGGACATGAGTTTGAGTAAACTCTGGGAGTTGGTAATGGTCAGGGAGGCCTTGTGTGCTGCAGTCCATGGGGTGGCAAAGAGTCAGGCATGACTGAGTGAATGAACTGATGAAGAGTTTCCTGATGTTGTTGGTGTCTTTTTTTGTCAAACTTGCTGATGTTTTTGACATGTGAGACTGCTTGTGATGCTATTACTCAGCTGAAAGATGCAAGCAGTCTTCTGCAGTTTTCCTCCTGGTAAATGGTATAATAAGCAGTACCAAGCCATTTTCCATGGTTTCCCCATCCCCTGGGTTCACGTGTGCTAGGCTCTCAGGGATGTCCAGACATATTTCAAAAGCTGAACTAGTGTAGAGGTACTACATCATTCTGGGTCTCTTACTGGGTCCTGATTATTTTGCTTTCCCTTCCTACAGTGAGGAATAGAATTTCTGGAGAAATCATAAATCTACATGTATATCTAGGTTTCCTTTCAGTCTCTTGGACTAGCTCAGAATTACAAGGTTGGTTCTAGGACATATGTAGGCTCTATGAATGTGGCTAGTCTCTGTGCAGTCATAATAATATATATTCACATGCTTTATAAAACAGTTTTGACCATCAATTTATTCCTTTGAATGAGTTACTCAAATATGAGGACGCTCAAAGAATAACTGTTTGCTTTAGAATGGATGGATATATGAGAAAGGTAGTAGTAAGTCCATGTTTGATGAAGAGAAGCAAGTCACATGATTTCTCATTGCTGAATTCCAGAAGTGAAAATATGTAGCTTTAAACTTTGCTTGACTGTTTATGGTGCTAACTCTGCTGATCTTACGAAAATATTATTTGGCCCACTTCTTCTCTAAGGGATTGCCCAGTTCAGTACAAAGCATATTTATAAGGCTAACAAGACAAAAACTTGTATTTTAAGAAACATATTTATTTATTTGTTTGGCTCCGTCAAGTCTTGGTTGAGGCATGCGGAAATTCTCCTTGCGGCGCACAGCCTCTTTAGTTGCGACGCGCAGGCTCCAGGATGTGGGGGCTTCAGTTGCTGCGGCAAACGGGCTTAGTTCTCTGCGGCATGTGGGAATGTTAGGTCCTTGACCAGGATTCAACCTGTGTCCCCTGCATTGTAAGGTGGGTTCTTAGCCACTGGACCACCAAGGAAATCCCCAAACTTTTATTTTTATAAGCAGTAGTGGCGTGATTGTCTAGCCATCTAATACATTGGCTCCTAGCTTTTTTGATTTATGATCTTCTTTGAGAATTTTTTCCATGGTCAATGTTGTTTCTACTATGGGGTCTCCTTATACCTGTATGAATTTGAAAATCACCGTAAAAAACTAAGGTATAATTGGCATATTTTATTTTCAAAGTTTGTTTTTATTATTGTAGAAATCATGTTTTCTATTTCCGCCAAAAAAAAGCTATTGAAGTTTTACTGGGCACTGAATAAAATCTACATAAATTTGGGCAATATTGCCATCTTAACAATATTAAGCCTTTCAATCTGTGAGCATAGGTGTCTTTAGATCTTCTTTCTTTCAGCAATATTTTGTGATTTTTAGCATATGAGTCTTTTGCCTCTTTGGTTAAATAGGTTCCTAGATATTTATATTTTTCAGAGCTATCACAAATGGAATTGTTTCATTAATTTTCTTGGCAGATTATTGATTTCTAGTGTGTTAAAACACAACTAATTTTTGTGTGTTTATCTTGTATCTGACAACTTGCTGAATTCATCTGTTAGCTCTAGGTAGGTGTTTGTAAATTCCTTGGGATTTCTATGTGTAGGGTTATTTTATCTGTGAATAGATGTAGTTTTATGTATTCTTTTGCAGGGTGGTTGCCTTTTCTTTCTTACCTAATGCTCTGGCTAGAACTTCTAGTATAGTGTTCAGTAGCCTTGGGAAAGTGGGCGTCCTTGTCCTGTTCCAGGTCATAGGGATAGAGCTTTGTCATTAACCATTGACTATGATGGTAGTTATTTGTTTTTCACAGGTGACTTTTATAATGTTGAAGAAGTTCCCATTTGTTTCTAGTTTTCAGGGTGGTTTTGTCAAGAAAGAGAGTTAGATTCTGTTATATAAAATTACTACAGATTTACAACACAAATTTATTATTTTATGGTAGGTTAGAGATCTGCTGTGAGTCTTACAGGCTGAAATCAGAGTTTGGGCAGGACTGTATTCCCAGCTTCTAGAGGCCACCTGCATGTCTTCTACCTGGAAAACCAGCAATTTTGTATCTGCCTGGTCATTTTCTCATAGTTATATCTCACTCTGATTCTTAGCAAGGAAATGTTACCTGATTTTAAGAACCCAGGTGGTTTGGTTGGGCCCACCTTGATAATCCAGGAAAATTGCCCAGTCTCAAAATTTGTAACCTTAATCACATTTTGTAAAGTTGTTTAGCCAAGTAAAGTAGTATATGCACAGGCTTCTTTGTTAGGGCATAGACATCTTTGGGATCCATTAGTCTACCTGCTGCACTTGTGAATTACTTCTAAGTAATATATTTCTAGGGCTTCCCTGGTGGCTCAGATGGTAAAGAATTTGCCTGCAATGCAGGAGACCTGGGTTCAGTCTCTGGGTTGGGAAGATGAAGTGTACTATTTAATATCCTAGCAATTGAGATTTTTTCTGATTATCTTTTTGCTTCTGATTTCTAGCTTAATTTTGTGGTGTCCAGGGGACTTTGTCTGAATGATTTTAACTTTTTGAAAATTGTTGAGACCAACTTTATGGCCAGGTCATACTGTTTAATCATTTTAACACAGGGACTTGAAATGGGGATGCTTGATACATTATGTTATTTGAAGGTTTCATGACACTTTCTATAACATAGCTATCATATTTATGTTTGTAAGACATTTCCCACATTTTAGTAGTCTCTGCGCTGGGTCCTCACGGCACACAGTTTGCCCAGTTGTGGTGCATAGAGTGTTTTCTAGTTGCAGGATGTGGGCCTCTCCTGCCGGGCGCAGGGCTGCAGAGCACTTGGATTCAGTAGTTGCGGTGTGCAGGCTTCTCTAGTCGCAGCTTGTGGGCTCGGTTGCCCCATGGCACGTGGGATCCTAATTCCTGGCACGTGGGATCCTAATTCCCCGCCCAGGGATTGAACGCACGTGTCCCACCCTGGAAGGTGGACTCCCAACCACTGGGCCAGCAGGGAGGTCTCGTTTTGTCTTTATTGTTGAAAGATGGTTTCCCTAGATATTGGATTCTCGTTTGACAGGTTTTTATGCCCTTTTCTAGCATGTTGAATATGCTATATCACTGCCTTTTGGTTTTCATTTTTCTGATAGTAAGTCAGTTGTTAAATTTTGTTGAGATCCCCTAGTATGTGATAAGTAATGTTTATCTTTTGCTTCTCTTAGGACTTTCTGTTTTGGCTTTTGACAGTTTGGCTATTATGTATTTGGGTGTGAGACTCTTTAAGTTTATCCTTGCTGATATTTGTTGTATCCATGATATTTGTTGATCTTCTTAGATATGAGTCCCTTCAGAGATGGGTTTCCCAAGTGGCGCTAGCAGTAAAAAATCCGCCTGCCAGTGCAGATGTTGGTTCTATCCCTGGGTTGGGAAGATCCCCTGGAGAAGGGCATGGCAACTCACTCCAGTATTGTTGCCTGGAGAATAGCATGACCAGGGGAGCCTGGCAGCTGCAGTCCATAGAATCACAAGGAGTCAAACACGACTGGAGTGATTTAGCATGCACGCAGGCCCTTCAGAGAGTTTTTACTGACTGCTTTCTATTCTGATTAGGGACCATACCTTTCTTGTTTCTTTGCATGTCTCGTATTTTTTTTGTTGAAAAGTTGACATTTTAGATAACAGAGCAGCTCTTAAGATTCTACCTCCTCCCTTCCGTTTCCCTAGGGTTGTGGTTGTTGTTTCTGGTCAGTCAGTGATCATGTAGAGATGATGCTTAAACTGCCTCAGTTAGTGAGGCTTCTGCCATTTGCTGAGACTGTGTGTGGGCTGGGGCTTTAAAAACTCAGGTGGTTTGTAAGTCTTCCCTGGTTTTACTTTCTGGTTTTGCAGGGTTTCCTGCTCACTGAGAGCGAGTGGGTAGTTGTGACCCCTGCAATCTCTTCTGTGCATGTGTATAACTTTCAGGATCCCTATGACTATGTGGGAGCTTAGCAGAGCACACTGACTTACCTAGTTTCTCAGATTTCTCTGTTAAATTTTTGTCTTGCCTGTTGTCACTGTTTGCTGTTGATTTTAATAGCCTGGAGCTCTCTCCAGTGGATGTCAGACTAGTCCCCTCCAGCATCAGGAAGACTGTTGATCCCCACATCCGTTATCAGCATTTCGCTAGGGATGGGTGGGAGTAGCTGCGTGTTAAAACACCCTTGCTTCTCTGGTACAGTTCAGTACTTTTTCTTACATACGTATTTCTTAACTTTCTGTTTCTCTGTAGTCAGTTTCCAGAGTTGTGATTTTTTGATAATTTTGGCCAGTTTTGTCTGGGAAGATGTTTCCTCCAGTTCCTCTCTCTGATAATCTGAAAGTCCCACCGTCCAGCATTGCTTTTCTAACAACTTTGTAATTTTTTTTCCCCTGCTCTGCTCTTGCTTGATTTGATTTATTCTTTCTCTACCAGTAGCCTGAGTGATCTTTTAAAAATGGTCTAATCGTGTCACTTTCTTGCCTTAAACTCATTACTTTGAGGACAAAATCCACAGATATTATAGCGTCCAAGGCTGTGAGTGTTGTGGCCTCTGCCTGCCTCTCCAGGCTCCTCTTGAACCACTCTTCACTTCTCTTCTTTAGCCGCAGTGGCGTCTTTGCCTCCTGGCAGGCAGCAGGTCTCTTCTGTGTTCATACCGTCATGTGAACCGGGCTGTGTTTGAGTGCCTTCCTGTGTCTCCTCAGTTGATACCTCCTTGTTCATCAGGTCTCAGTTTCAGTGACAGTTCCTCAAGGAAGCCTTTCCTTACCTCTGCTGAGACCAGAATAGATTCCTTGAACCTTGTGGTCATTATACACTGTCTTATTTCAGGTGCTTATATTTACAATGAAATAATTATCCATCTAATTATTTGTTGAATTAATGTCTCTTTGTTTACTTGTAGATTTCCTTAAATGCAAGGAATTTTCTTATTCATTGTTGTATCTTCTAGCATAGTAGCTTTTCCATAGAAAATTCCCTATAAATATTTTTGAATGAGAGTGCTTCTGTAGATACATATAAGTGGGCACTTGACCAAGGGGAAGAACGCTTGTAGGAAAGGCTTCTGGAAGAGGCGATAGTTAAATGAAATCTTAAAGTATGTATAATAAATAGCCAGTATGCATTAAGGTAGATTGTGAAAGTGTCAGGTAGGTTTAAAATGACCTCTGCCTGGCCTGTCAGTACTCCACACAGACATTAGTGTTCTTTATCCCGAAAGGTTGACAATGTGTAGAATGCAACCATTTGAAATGACGTTAATTATATGCATTATTACATTTATGTTTGTTGCTACATAAATAGTGAGAACTCAGTATTGAGAGTTTCTGCTAATCTGGCCGTAAGTTTGATTTCTAGCTTCGATACCTTTCCAGGTCTTGGTCTTGTGTTTCCTATCCCGGCATCCTTGGAACTAGGACTCTGCTCTGTTTAATTAGACTCAACCCTAAATTGTTTGTAAAGAATCTGCCTGCCATGCAGGAGACCCCAGTTCGATTCCTGGGCCGGGAAGATCTTCTGGAGAAGGGATAGGTTACCCACTCCAGCATTCTTGGGCTTCCCTTGTGGCTCAGCTGGTAAAGAACTCACCTGCAATGTGAGACCTGGGTTTGATCCCTGGGTTGGGAAGATCCCCTGGAGAAAGGAAGGGCTACCCTCGCCAGTATTCTGGCCTGGAGAATTTCACAGACTACAGTCCAGGGGGGGTCACAAAAAGCTGGACACAACTGAATACTTTCACTAATTTGTCCAGAATTAGCATTCAGCCTAAAACACATGCTTGGCAGCTGGGAAACTGTCATTTGATTTACTCTACTATTTTCCTCATGTTCTTTTTGAGAACAAAGTAGGGATAGACAAACACCTACACTGTGTTCCAGAAGACACCTATAGCATATCACGGTATCATATCACCTGTCATAGCATATCACGGGAGCTGATAGTCAGGGGAAGAACGGAATAACTCAGTTTAGATATATTTGTATTAAAATTAAGAGTTATATGTTTGGACCCAGAAAGGCTAATTCTTATATTATCTCTCAAAATTTTGATTGTGAAAATAAACAGAAAAAAATTATTGTGTACTAAGATTTCTTTATTACCACACTTTTTTTTAATACTGTGGGTTTTAATCATAGATGTTTTAAAAATTACCTTTCTTATTAAAAAAAAAATTTATTTATTTATGGCCGTGCTGGGTCTTGATTGCTGTGTGTTGGCTTTCTCCAGTTGCAACAAGTGGGAGCTACTGTTTTGTTGCAGGGCACCTCGTTGAGGTGGCTTCTCTTGTTGCAGAGCATGGTTTCTAGGTGTGTGGACTTCAGGAGCTGCAGCTCGTGGACTCTAGAGTGCAGATTCAGTAGTGATGGTGTACAGGCTTAGTTGTTTGGTGGCATGTTAGGAATTGAACCCATGTTCGCTGCATCAGCAGGTGGATTTCCAGACACTGGATCACCAGAGAGATCCCCGAAACTACCTTTTTTAAGAAAAGAAGGAACCTCAGAAAAATCTTATATTGTTGTGCTTCCTCATTAATTTTAGATTTTGATTTCCCTGGGAACAGAATTGAACAGATCACATACCTTAGGCCTAGAAGAATGTCCATTTAAGAATTATTATTAACAATATTGTTATTGTATAATAATATTAATGGTAATTAAGATGATCTTTCACATAGTTAGAACTCAAGCAGGATGAATTGATTATGAAGCAGTATACGTAGGGCAGGATTTGATTCTTTATTTGTTGGTCTTGTGTTGAAGATATGTATATTTGGTGGTCTAGATGGAATGAATATTATACATTCAGAAAACAATGCACCTTCTAAATCTCTGATGTTCAGAAGGCTTATACTGTAGTTGATTGGCAAAAAGTGCTGCATTCTCAGGTGGTTACAACTGAAGGGAGAAAGTCCTGTTGAATCATCTGTGGGCATATTATTTCTTGAATTGTTGGCTATTTTGGTAATGACTTTTATGTTTAGAATTTCATGTTTTAATGACAAAAATGTTTACTGGAAATTATAGCTTGGAAAAGAGAGCCACTTTCCTGCTTCTGCAAAAAGCTAGGTAGAGCGTCGATGTGGGATAAGTAGCTGAGGAGTTTTATATTCAGATTGTATGAAGAGTAAACAGAGCATCTAAAATAACCGCTTGCACATTGCAACAAACACATCATCATTTGCTTAAAAAAGAGTTATAATTACAGTTGACGAAGCATGGACACCATAAAAAATGCATTAGTTTGGCTTGACACATTAATTACCTGTTTTTGCAGATGTTTTTATGTATTGTTGTGTGAACAGTTTACAAAATAATTACAGGAAAGTCATATGGAAAATAAACTAAGTGGGTGGTTTCTCATCTAAATATTTTCATTCATGTGAATCTGTGAGGCACAGCTGCTCTGCAGCAAAAACAGTGAGATAGATGAGGATTCTCGAAGGGTTTTTAATTTTATTAGATGGTCTCTGTCATCAGTATCACCACATTTTTATATCTTTAGTACACAATTTAAAAACATTAAAATGAGAGGGTTGGTTTAATCCCTGCGATTATTAGGGGGAAGAAAGGGAAAAAAACCTTGATTCTGATTGGAAGAATTGTAGATATCTATGAGTATTTTTAAAATAAACCAAGCAAAACTAAAATACTCTAAATGGAAACACTACTACTGTTTTAATTCTGGCAGATTGTTAGGCACTTGGGCAAGGAGTTAATCATTATTTTGTTATTATTTGAGTTACGTACTTTTATATAATTTAGAGCTTCAGCTGTATCTTAAACATTGAGCTGTTAATAAATTGCATGGAAGTTCAGCCTATTTATTCCCTTTTAGGGAATATTCAAAATGTAACTCTGCTTTTTCTCAGAAGATTACACTGTGTTTCTGTTTGTGGTCTCAAAGTGTGTTTATTTGAAAAATAAAAAATAACCAGATTACTGTGCAGACATATCATACTTTTATAAACTGTTAAACAAAATTGTCAAGCAATAGCGAGTTCATAGACTTTACAGTGATTTATAATTACTCAAAATATCTGTGTTGCATTTTCCTCACTGATAGTTATAATGTAAAATTAGACCAAATACAGATTCTCTCTTTAGTTCAGCATGGCCCTTCTATGCTATATTCCTTTATATTCCTTTTATATACACAGATGATAAAGACAGTAATTATATGCATTTCTGAAATGCATTTATGTGACTGTTATGACAGGCACTAAGTTATAATTGGATCATCTCTAGGCGGGAAGGTATTGTTATCAGACTGTGTACTATTGGTGCAAAATCATTCACTTACTTTTCCATTCATTTGTTTAACAAAATTTTATTGATAGTCTTCTATATATAATATTCAGTGATAACACTGAAATGACTATAAACATTGAGATGATTTTCTGGAACGTAATATATGGTTAGTAACTAGTAGATATCTTTCCTTCTGAAAGGGGTAGGAAGGGCAGGAGTAAGTGATACGGAGAACTTTTTCACTTGATGGCTTACTTAAAGAAAGCCAGTTGCTAGGAGGATTTTCATTGTTATCTTGAAATGAGCTTCACATGTGATATATTCCGGGAGTATTGCTTTACACATACTTTGAACTGTTTAAATATGGTGTTACGTATATCTTTGCCTTAATCAGTCTGAAGAAACTTGGAATAGCATCTGTTCTAATTCTAGTATGCACTAAGTCAGTTTAATTTTTAAGGTGAAAGTGTATCATATCCGACTCTTTGTGATAGCAAGGACTACAGCCCTCCAGGTACCTCTGTCCCTGGGATTCTCTAGGCAAGAATACTGGGGTGGGTTTCCATTCCCTTCTCCATGGGATCTTCCTGACTCAGGGATAGAACCTGGGTCTCCTGCATTGCAGGCAGATTCTTTACTGCCTGAGCCACCAGTGGGATGCATTGAGTCTGTGAAGCTTCTAGAATTGAGAGGAATTTACAGATTATACTCAGTATTTCTGTTGATCATTTTATATCATCTAAGGAAAAAAATGTGACTCCATATCATGACATCAAGAAAACAGTTGTTGAATTGAATCTTCCATAGATGTGCTACTTCTTTTAAGATGTCTCCTATAGGCAGTGAAATAATGAGTAAAAGCTTTTGTATGGCATGAGGGACTTTCATATTTATCTGTGTGGCAGATAAAAAAACTCTTAAGTTTGTGTGGAGTTTGATTTACAAATTTTCTCCTATCTTATTTTTATTCCATCTTTTAAGAGAAAGTTTTAACTTCTTGGTTTTAATTCTTTATTCCCTTTTCCTTCAATGTATCTATAGCTTCTCTTAATCTTTTTATATGAATCTTTTAGAAGTCATTTAATTAGAACATAATCCTTAGGGGATTATCATCATCTGGAACATTTAAGGTGTTGTTTATTTACTTATTTTCTTACTTAGAAGAGTTTATTGTCAGAAAGAGAATGTCCAGGTAATATTCTTTTGAAGGAATTGAATGATTTGTCTTTTGGATTCTCACCTTTAAAATGAAAATATGGATTATTTTGAGTGAGGTCTCTTTCATTGGGGTCAAAAGGTTGTTTTTTTATTTTTCTTTCTGGCTCTGCTGGTTCTTTGTTGTGGTGCATGGGCTTGGTTGCCCCATGGCATGTGGGGATCTTAGTTCCCCAACCAGGGATTGAACTCATGTCCCCTGCATTGGAAGGCAGATTCTTAGCCACTGAACCACCAGGGAAGTCCCCAAAGGGTTTATTATGCATATTATCTCACTGGTCCTAACTGGAAAGTTCCAGGTCTATTGGTTAAGATTCCAATCCTTGGGAAAGTTGAAATTTCAGTTAGATTTGGTATTAAGTCTTGGTTTGGTGATATGGGTTTAGCACAAGTGACTCCATTCTAGACATGCTTCTTTTTCTTTTTTTTTTTAAAACAGTTCTCTCCCTTTGATCAAACCCTTAGCTTAACTGAGAAATGTGATCAAAGTTTAAGGTTCAATATAATGTACCAGGGAGATTATTATGATTAGAATAATCAAAAGCAGGGTAATTCCCAGTATTTGGAGTGAGTATGGGAACCATAGTCCCCAGGATCCAAATTAATTGAGACCAAATAAAGCAAAGAACAGCCCTCCTGAAGGAGTCACCTTTTTAACCAAGTGGCTTGCTCAGTGATCTTACATAATTGTTCGGCTTCCCCCGAAGTGTTAATGTAGGCACAGCAGTTTGTGTTGGCCACAGCATCTCCCTGCTCAGCTGAAAGATAATTAAGGGCTACTCTATTTTGAGGAACAATTCTGGCTGAAGAGTCCGAGGATTTTTTGGGGACAGCTATTGTTTTAGCAGCAGATTCTTGAATATCTTCAAGAACTAAGGAGAATTTTAAAACCACATTCTCAGTTACATTTGCTCCTCACCAGGAAGGCGTGGCATTGCCAAAGGAAGTGAATTCTGAGTCATGAACACCTCCTGGTAGGTCTTGTCTAACTTTCTGGTGTAAATCTATGGGAGTTAACCAATGAGGGGACTCGTTCATTCGTGGAAAGTTAGGGGTACTGTTAGATAACCCAAGGGTCATCACATGGTTTGTATGCCAGCCATCTCGGCATTCATGGGCCCAAGGAGAACTAGAACCACCACAAACAAAGACCAACCCTATCGGGGCATGAACCATTCCTGTTCAAGGGATGCTGCTAATGGAGCATTCGCAGGGATTGCTGTTTTTAGGGTTCAAGCCAGGAGTCAATTAGGATTGCAGTGCATACAGAAAGAAAATCTTTTAGTCTGAAAGAAAGAGGCACCCACCTTGCAAAGATGGGTGCTGCTGGTGAGATCTCCTAGTGAGTGGGGGCAGATTCACCTAGATAATCATGGGAATGTGGGGGTGCAAATGACCTAAAATTATGCAGGCGATTGTGTCTAACTGGGTAAGTATTATAATTGGAGAAAGATAAAAACACTATTTGATATTCTGACCACAAGAGTTGAAGTCGGTAAGAGACTTCTAGGTTGAGGGGGTGGTGTTGATCATAGTTCCCACTGGCATTGGGATAGAAGAGAAATTAGTCACAGGGAGGACCAGGAGACCTCTAGTGCTGGGTAGATCAGAATCTTTAGAGACAAACCCAGCAGGCTGAGATGTTGCCCTACTTAGGACTGGACTGAGAGATATATAAATGTCTTTCCAAATCTAAAGTAAAGGAAAGAAAGAAAGAATAAAGGATTTCATGTTTTGTCTTGATCTGACATCATGGGCAGAAGCAATCTACCCTGATGTCAGCTACTGCTCTCCCTTGACAGTTTGCTTCAGAGGTCCCTCGTGCCTGTCCAGGACCAGGTGTCAGGTGGAGCCATCTTCAGCTGTGAGACACATATCCGTGGCTCAAGTGCCTGAAGCCTGACTGCCATCTGGGCAGGGAAGAGGACCTGGTTGTTACAGTTAGTCCCTTCCAAGAAGATTCAGGGGCAGTCCTTGTTTTTGGTAATTTTAAATTAGAAGGGTCAGAGAGAATTAGAAATGTTAGTTTGAAGAGTTGTAGCCAGATATTTGAGGAAACTAGAAGAATTTAGGATCTAGTTCAGTTGCTAGATGCATCACAAAACCTCGAAAAAAGTTGATAGGGTTAGACTCTAAATTAGACAAAAGTCCAGGCATAATTTTTCTCCATACAGTAATTTCCACTTTTCTTTTTTAAGGATAATTACAGTAAAACTAGTCAGTTTGCATTAGACTGGCCTGATTATTTACACAAATGCAGCAAGAATAGTGATTGATTGTGTAAGTTCTTTTTAAGACTGCTTTGGTGGAAATTGTCATAAGGGGTCTCAGACTGAATGCTTAGAATCCTTTGAGCCTAGGAAGCCAATCTAAGAATCATCACTAGATTCTCCTTGCAGTCCTACAGTCTGAGTGAACTCCTCTCTTCGAGGTTGCTGGGCCTGCCAGGAAGTGTAACCTTCCATACTCATCTGGTAAGGCTGATGGTAAACGTGTTAAGTAAGGCAGTAGGCAAATTTTTCCAAGTTGCCTGGTCATATCTGGGTGTATACACATTTCTGTCAGATATGACATTCTGTTTAAAGCCTTTGTGATACAGCGAGTATTTCCACTTGTGTTCTGATATAATGAGAACAGATCTTATTGAACTTATGTAAGTAATGAAATTTATTACAATGGAAAGAATACGCAAGAGTTTCTGAATTTTGGTTCAGATCAAGTAAGGAGAAAAAATAAATGTTTCACTTTAGTTCACAAATGTTTATTACCAAATTGCTGAAAGCTTTTAAAAGAAAAGAGGATTTCCTTAAGCCTGGAAAAACAAAACACAAAAGAACCAGCGATGTTTTAAACAAAAAAATCTTAAAAAAGTATACACATCTTTATCAGTTCATTCAGTCCTATGCAGTTAGTTTCTGATCTTCATCTTTTGTTAGCAGTTTTATGAATCTGGTTTTCCCTTAGAGTTCTATAAATTCTTACCCAGTTGGTATTATGATCTGAAAGTTACCATAAACTTGTATCCTAGAGTACCTGTCAGAATGCTTTTTAGAAATTTCTCTGAAGAAAGAACACTTTTTAGGAACACTTTAGGAGAAACCTCAGAGTAAAGCAGTAACTGTCTGTAAATGTCAAAAGACTTAAAATGCCACGGTTAAAGATCTGATTAAAGTTCATTACAGCGTAGTTGACAGGGAAATTTGGTTATTTCTATGATACATAGCACTCTAAGACAGTAACTAGAATTACGACTGATAACATTATCAGAGTTATTATTACTTATAAATAAAATATCACTATGTGTATTATAATGTTTTATCACAACATTACCAGATACTAACATATATCAGATTTCTAGGAACTTCATATAGTTTTAAAAGTACTTATATCCTATATAAACACAACATTAGGCTTAGTATTTTTTTCTCAATGCTTCTTCACGTGTAATTTAACATATCAAATAAGTCTAATTAATTTAACATCTATCTTTTTATGAGAAGAGTGAACGAAATCTTTTGTAATATGCTTGGGGCCCTCTAAAAGACATCCCAAAGTTAGTTTGAGGTCAGAAAAACTTCTTTTAGAATTTGATTTTGGGAAAGTTTGTCAAAAATATTAAAAGGTTTAAAAATACTTGGTCACATAGGGTCATAGGACACTGCGAAACAGTACTTATGTATTTAACCAAAGTGGCAAAGACTTTACAGGCAAATACAGACTGCATAGTTCTGAGTGAAAATTAGCTCTATTAATATTGGGAGGACTAGGTTTAAGAAATCAAAGGTCTGATGTAGACAACAGGAACATAGGTGCTTATTTTGACAAAGCACAAGATCTTTGTGTCCTCCACCTTCTCCCTGGCAGATTATTCAAAAGGTAAAGAAAAACCTTTTATAATCTCTGATTGTCAAAAGCAGACCAATAGTCTAAGAAAGCTTTGTCCCTTTCAACAGGGAGAAAGTCAAATTCTAATTTTATACCAGCTTACTTTTGATATTTAAATTCATTTAATCAGACTCATTCCCATCTTAGCCAGTCCTGATAACACATAAAATTCCTTTTCCTTATTATTTCTAGTAGTTTTAATTATCAATATGAGAATTTTTAACCATTAGATACCTTGTTTTTAAACTTGTTTCTAGTGAAAACTAGGAAGTAAGCAATTATGAACTATCTTTCACATTAGCATTCTATGGATTGGCAGATTCATAAATATTTTTAAAATTTCTAGAAATGTGTTCTCTTATAGTTTTTCAGTGTGGCAAAAACAAGCTTATTAAGAGAACAAAATACCTTTAATTTCTCTATAAAAGAAAACAAAAATTAAATAAACTTGTGCTTAGTAATTAATATTTCAGTGCTCTACCTTGTTTGGAAATGATCTAGATATTTAATCACTGTCATTTAACTTAATGGAATTTCAGGTTACCATAAAGATTTGGAGACACTATTAGATGGTTCACCTAAAAACTTTTTATCCTCCTAACATCTATTTCATTTACCTGTTTTTAACAATTATGCTTAGACTGCCCACAAAAGCTTCATGAGACATTAGACAATGTCAAAGATGGGAATACCAGACCACCTGACCTGCCTCTTGAGCAATCTATATGCAGGCCAGGAAGCAACAGTTAGAACTGGACGTGGAATAACAGAC
>SJYC01020145.1:0-43035 GCA_006408675.1 Madoqua kirkii | reverse complement strand
TTATGGCCCTGTAAATCCCATGGACAGAGGAGCCAGGTAGGTTGCAGTCCATGGGGTCGCGAAGAGTCAGACACAACTAAGCGACTTCCCTTTCACTTTTCACTTTCATGCACTGGAGAAGGAAATGGCAACCCACTCCAGTGTTCTTGCCTGGAGAATCCCAGGGATGGGGGAGCCTGGTGGGCTGCCGTCTATGGGGTCACACAGAGTCAGACATGACTGAAGTGACTTAGCAGCAGCAGCAGCAGTCTCTTCAAAGTAGAAAGACAGTTCAAACAGAGGACTACTAGAGTGAGTGAGTACTAGATAAAGGTAGATAGGGGGCAGTAGGAGTTGTGTCTGTCTTACAGTCCTTTGTTTTAGATACCTCTTGTGTCTTTAATTTTTTATTAGTTTTTTGTAATGAAACTTTAAAGTTCTTTTTGGCATTTTGAAGCCTTTAGAAGCTTCTGCATACCAATTAAAATATGTATCTCCTTCTGTTTGTAATTTAATTGGGGCGCTCTTAAGTGTGCGTCTCAAGTGAATGATCTTGTCTAATTGCAAAGTTCCCCATAATGGCCATCATAATTCTAGGTTGTTTTCAGTAAGATTTTTGCCACTTTTGTAGATTTCCAGGATTATAGCTGTTAGACATAAAATCAGCAGGTATGTCAGAGGGTTTGCTTAACTCTGGATTTTAAGGATTCCATTATTATTTTTATTATTTTAGCTAAGCCTTTGGATCTGTTGGAATCAAACTGATACCTAAGAGGAGTGTGTCATAGCATTGGGGATTATGTAGTGCTTTACAGTCTACCTCTGTGTGTGGAAATTTTCTTAATGTTAGCAGGTGACTGAGTGTCAATATCCCATTCTGTGACCAGCTTCTCCTAATTCGGGAGTCTTTTGAGTTAGGTGGTAGTTGCTCTAAATCCTTAATCCTTAACCATAAATGTTGAGGCTGTTTTGAAATCTGGGATATTATTAGCATTTAGCCTTTATCTATATAAAATAACCCCCCCCCCCCCAAAATGTACCTTAAAGTAACTGAGTTCCAGCCAAGAAGAGGCCCTGTGTGTACCACACCCATGCCCCAGTGTGGGACCTTTGAGTGGGGAAAGGATTAAACCAGCGGATCTCAATAAATGAGGGCGGTGGACTGGGGTCCCCACATACATTGGGAAATGCACATTACCATGAACAGTTCCTAAGTGGATCTTGGGACAGAGTTAAGGGTTGAGGGTTCTGCTCAAAAGCCTGGGAATTATAATCCATAATAAAGCGAGGGATTTGAGTTCCAGGCAGAAGTGTCCATCAGCTCAAGGTGTCTTGCTCTGTAAAGGAAAGCCAATCAGATGTGGAGCTTGATGCAGAGAGAAAGGAGCTCAGTATTTGCAGAAACTTACCCCTGGTCCTTGAAAATAGCAAGAAGGCAGCAACCGCAAAAAGGGCTCCACAGGTTCCAAACCTGTCTGTCTTGGCCTGGAATGCCATCAGAAGTTTGTTCACTTTGGATCCTGACACTGACACCCTGTCTATTAAAAGAATCCAGCTTTATTAGTTGATTCATGAACCAGGCAGCAAGTAGAGAGGAGCTCCAGGGAACTCCAGAAAGGGAAAGGTTGTTAAAGCCAGAGAGGGGATGGGACAAGGAAGTTGTAAACGTGAAAGAACTGTTTGAGCAAGGCACCTGCCTTTGGGAGACAAAAATATTTATTGGCCAGATACCTCCCTGGTGCTGACCAAGCAATTCCAGACTGACTGGTTAAGATTCCAGTCCTGGGGAAGTTTGAAACCACAGTTTAGGTATTAAGTCTTGGTTTGGTGACATGAGCTTAGCTCAGGTGGCTCCATTTTGGGCTACTTGTTGCATTATAATCGAGGCAATGCCTGGGTGTGCATGTTATTGTGACTATTGCTTTTAGTGTTCTTTGGTGACTCTTTGAACTTCTAGGGTTCACATAACACTGAGTTTAGAAAAAAGCATTAATAGAAGGTTGGTTAAATGCACATGGGAAGCAGATTCCCTGTCTTGCCAGGTTTGTGTTATTCATGGAAAGGCTGATGGCTCCATGTTTGTGGATCTTGTGTAGAACCATATGGTACATTTCTCTCAAGGTTTCCTTTTGTTGTCAGAACACTTAGCATAAGTCAGAAATGGTAGGCTTTCCCTGAAAAGAACAAAAAAACCCATTAAATATAATAAATCAGCACTTTAAAAAAAAACAACAAACTCTCACCACCAAGGCCATCTCAAATAGGCATATTCTTTTATGTGACTGAAGTTGTTTAAAAAAAGAATCACTGAAAAACAAAAACTTATTGCAGCAAACCCAGGTTGATTTGGATGTTCCTTCTAATGTGATAAATTTGAATGAAAACCAGGCACCTTTGACCAAGAGCAATGTGGCATAGAACCTGGTGGACAGTGTGGAGCAGAGAAGTAGAGATCAGAATATAAGATGTGATTAAGGATAGTCTTATATGGGAATTAAATTCTGTGCATGTGGAGACAATCAAGTATGACCAAAATGCCCTTGAAAATCCCCTAAAATTTCCCATGAAGTACAGATGCAGACACATCGGCTTTCGGCTTTCGAGAAGTCTAACGTGGGGCTCCCCGGGTGGCTCGGGGTGGGAGCCCGCCTGCCAGCGCAGGAGACACAGGTTTGACCCCACGTGCTGCGGAGCTGCGCAGCCTGTCGCATCTCCGGAGCCTGTGCGCTGGAGCCCGTGCTCCTCAACGGGAGGAACCTCCCCAAAGAGAAGCCCGCGCAGAGCAGCTGGAGAGCGGCCCCTGCTCCCTGCAGTCGGAGGAGAGCCCGTGCGGCAGCGAGGGTCCAGCGCGGCCAAAAATCAGTGCCTGAAACTGTTGAAAAAAGCTCAACGTGGTCATTCTTCCTTTAGCGTTGCTTTTTTTCCGTTGAATCAGTGGCAAGGCGTTAGCTGCATTCTTTCTTCGGTGTCCAAGGGTAGAATGACAGAACTGGAAGAATTAAGTTTTCTAGTTCTTGAAACTGATGTTCATCATTTCTGTGAATAAAAATGCCCTTTTTTAAAAACGGGTAAATGAGTGGCCTTTGTTTTCCAAAGAAGTGCTTGGGTGAGAAGAATGTTTGAGAGCCCGGTTTTTCTCCTAGAGGCCCATTCTCTTTTACATAGTGTGAAACGTATGTACCTCTTCATAGCTGGGATTTCACCCTGTGCTGTCTGATTTCGTCAGTCTCTTCGCTTCTCTCTGATTCAGGCTCCTCCCACAACTCCTTACATTCATTTTCTCCTCATCTTTGTTCCCATACTCGCTTGTACTGTGCTGGCTCTGTGCTCTGTATTTCTCTTGTTCTACTCAGTAATCTAATTCAGATTCAATTATGTGAAGTGCATAAGACCTGGTTTAGGTTTAGGTTCTTAAATTAACTTTGTGATGGAGAAAGGCATTTCACATCTCCAAGCCTCCATTTCCTTTGTTATAAAAATAAGGTAATACAGTAAATGAATTTACTGTTGTGATCAAGGAGTGGCCAGATGGTGATGGCCTCTTGGGTAAATAAGAATTTCACAATTCTGTTATCTGTAGATGGTGCCTTCTATAAAAACTTCTCTGAGGAAGCTGAGTGAGAGGTGGCACTCTGAGAAATGCAGGATGGGCAGGCCAGTGACAACTTAAAAAACTTATTTGGCTGAACAAGGTCTTGGTTGCAGCCCACAGGGGCTTTGATCTGAATTCCCTGTGGCATGGGGGATCTTTTTCATTGCAGCATGCAAATTCTTTGTTGTGGCATTTGGTATCTAGTTCCCTGACCAGGGATTGAACCTGGGCCCCCTGTAATGGGAGCTTAGAGTCTTATCTACTGAACCACCAGGGAAGTCCCTCAATAACAACTTCAAAATCTATTCTCGTTTCTATTCAGCTACACTTTCTTTTTTTCACATGTTCTGTTATCACCCTCATTCTATCCTCTCTCTTGATTTGAAGTAAAGAAAAATGGGTTGACTCAATATACACAAAATGTCTTTTATTGGACACCAGAACTTTTTGACCTAACGGTTGTTAAAGAAATACTGGAAGCAGCTTCTCTGTTTTGACTGCCAAAGCACAGTGGAAATTCTTGTTCTGAATGATCAACAGAAATGTAGAGAACTTACTGAAGGTATTGGTTTATTTCTAGGTAGCATGTTAAGTATGTATCCAGTTTTAAAAGCATTTATAGATAGATTACTGAAGAAATAATAGTCATATGGCCTAGTGTGGGGTTAGCAGTTAAATTCCAGGTAGCCTGGTCTCCCCCCAAAATAATAATAAGCTTTGTGTGTGTCTTGAAGATTAAGAAATTAAGAAGGTTAATGTCAAAAGTTTTGATCAAGTAAAATCCGTTTAAAGTCACATTTATAAATAATGTGATTAGTTGGACTTATTCTGGAAATCGATAGATTGATTTTTTCTTTCTGGGACTCACAGGCCTCAGCAAGGATCCTATGGCAGCAGTCTATGAGGTGGTTTTCATCCTGGGCTGCTGCTGTTGATCAGCAGTGCTTGTGACCTACTTTTAAGGGGCTGATAAGGAAGGAGTCCTAGTATGTATATTTAAGGTTACATTTAAAAAGGCTTCTAGTATTTCCATCACTTCATTGTTGTTTCCATGGAAGCGGAACCACTATCATCAGCAGGAGTCCATTTCGACTGCTAGTTTCCGGTTCTTTTTTCTCTGTTACTATGGTGACTGCCTAGAAAGCGACAGAAATACCAAAAGTTTAAAGAGCAGCGATTTGATTACAAAATAGGGTTTCACCTCTGGCTTTAAATAGGTGTTTTATAGTCTTGACATTTTTGAATTTCAGATTACTTTGTGAGATAAATTAATTTTTTTTCTTTTGAAAAAAGAATATTTTGAAGTTTTACTAGAGGCTAATTACACTGAAGGTTTCCCAGGTGGCACAGTGCTAAAGAATCTGCCTGTAAATGCAGGAGACACAAGAGGTTCAATCTCCGGGTTGGCAAGATTCCCCTGGAGGAGGAAATAGCAACCTACTCCAGTATTCTTGCCTGGGAAGTCCCATGGACAGAGGAGCCTGGTGGGCCACAGTCCATAGGGTCACACAACACAACCATTAAGGAGAGAAGAGATGGAATGTAAGGCAAAAGCTGTGAAAGGAAAGAGACGTAAGCAACATTGCAGCCCCAGCTTTGCTGCAGTTTTTCTTTGAGGTCTGTATTCATTTAGGACTCTTTGGTTTACATGTGATACAGTCCGCTTCCTTAGGATTGTAGGTCCAGCTAAAATCAGGGGCCCCAGTCGCGTTAGAGTTTCTTTTTTTGTCTCTCATATTTGCGTCTGTCAAGTTCCTTCTTGTCGGTTTTTTTTTTTTTCCCTTGGCAGAAACGATGGCTGTTGGCAGCCCCACTCGTCTTACTTCCACCATCAATTACACAGAAGATTGGCCCAGTTTGTGTTGGGTCAACTTCTCTTCTCCAACTGTGGCCTGGAGGGTGGGGTTCTGATTGGCTCTGCTGTAACACGGAGGCTCACCCTTGGCTAACAAGTAGTGATTGGAGGGGCTGAGATCTGAAATAAGGTAGAAGCTTTCATTCAAACCATGTTAAGGGTTTAATGAACACAAGATGGAAATCAAGATTGCCAGGAGAAATATCAGTAATCTCAGATATGCAGATGATACCACTGTTATGGCAGAAAGCAAACAAGAACTAAAGAGCCTCTTGATGAAAGGGAAAGAGGAGAGTGAAGAAGTTGGCTTAAAGCTCAACATTCAGAAAACTAAGATCATGGCATCTGGTTCCATCACTTCATGGGAAATAGATGGGGAAACAGTGGAAGCAGTGACAGACTTTATTTTTTGGGCTCTAAAATCACTGCAGATGGTGACTGCGGCCATGAAATTAAAAGACGCTTGCTCCTTGGAAGGAAAGTTATGACTAACCTAGACAGCATATTAAAAAGCAGAGACATTACTTTGCCAACAAAGGTCCCTCTAGTCAAAGCTATGGTTTTCCCAGTAGTCATGTATGGATGTGAGAGTTGGACTATAAAGAAAGCTGAGCGCCAAAGAAATGATGCTTTTGAAATGTGGTGTTGGAGAAGACTCTTGAGAGTCCCTTGGACTGCAAGGAGATCCAACCAGTCCATCCTAAAGGAGATCAGTCCTGAATATTCATTGGAAGGACTGATGCTGAAGCTGAAATTCCAATACTTTGGCCACCTGATGTGAAGAACTGACTCATTGGAAAAGACCCTGATACTTGGAAAGATTGAATGCAGAAGGAGAGAGGGACGACAGAGGATGAGATGGTTAGATGGCATCACGGAATCAATGGACATGAGTTTGAGTAGACTCCAAGATTTGGTGATTGACAGGGAGGCCTGGTGTGCTGTGGTCCATGGCGTCGCGAAGAATTGGACACGACTGAGTGACTGAACTGAACTAAGAGTTGGTAGTGGTTCTAGGAGATGGAGAGGTCTGAAGGGGAGGAGGAAAGGACATTTCCCAGATGTTATTCCAGGCAGAAAAAAGAGGAGCTTTTTCTACCTGTAGTCTTTTGGGGGGAAATATCTGCTTTATTCTAATTCAGTTCACTTCTAATTCAGCAAACTAAGTGACATTATTACATAGGATTTGGTTTTGAAAGAAAAACCAAGATCGAAAACTTTAATACTTTATTGCTTCCTGTACTACTGGATCTGTTGTAGTACCTTTTATGTATTTGGTCTCCTTTAATCTCTGTAGTCATTTGAGGTATGCATTTCCATTTTAGAGAATGAGGCAGAGGTTCAGAGGTGAAATGACTTACCACTATCACTGGACACATGACTAATGAGAGGCAGGGCCAGAATTCAGATAACTAGTGTTTCTGGGATGTAATCCCAGGTACTTTCCACTGTGTGATACTTATATTTTGGTTAACAGCTTCATTCAGAAGGGGCATAGAGTGAATTATAAAAACAGTACTGTGTATTATTAAGTGCTTTGATAAAAATGAGTCATGCACAGTATTGAATAGTATTTGTGAACGGAACCTTAGACATCATATAGTACAGTGGTGTCAAACTTTTTGACTTTCAGCCCTAGAATCCTTTCTTCAAATGAAATGTTATAGTCGAGTATATGAAATGGATAAAAGCATCAGATCATCCTGCTCTGGAGAGGAGAGATCCAGGAGTGGACCGCCTTCTCTTTGAGATCCGGAGTTCATTAAAGGCTGCTTGAATACCCCTCCGTTAGGGAAACTGAGAGCCAGACAGGGTAGTGACCCTATTTCAATTTCAGATAATTATATGTTAAAAGAATTGAAGTCACATTCTTGTGTTCAGTTGTAAGGTGGGTGACAATTTGTTATTAACGACTAAACCATGACACTTGCAAATATTAGAGTTGCCCTGAATACATTTATTCTCCAATTTGGTGGTACTTTACAGCATCTCACATCCATGTCACAGCTCTTACTAAACATCTCTTCCATTTGGTGCTATTTGTTGAGTTGGACAACTGTATACCGTCTGTACTAGCCTAATCTTTTGTCCACAGAGCTTTTTATATCACATTCTTTATATATTGATTCCTCTTATACAATATATCAAGTTCTCTATACATACTTAAATATGGGAGTTTCAGAATTTAGATAAATGCAATTTATCTGGGTAATGTTTAAACCTTGCTGATATTAGTGACTTTGATGTCTGTTCCAATTTTGATCTTTCTCGTCTTTTCAATCAGAAATGTGAATGGGTGGTAAATTGGGTAAAAGGAAGTTAATCTTCAGTTTGCATAAATGAAAGTTTACTTTTCACATGTCCTGACTTTTGCTTTTTCCTTTTAGGAGAGTCAAGCCCCACCCGGCGAGAAGCTGTGAAGAGAAGAACTGCAGAATATCTCATGCGAGCAGAAAGTCTTTCTAGCCTTTGTGCAAAACCTCAGCTTGATGATGTGTCTCAGGTATGTCTTATATTTCATTGTGCATTTCCTTTTAGCCATTTTTGCTGTGTGTTTTTTTTTTTTTCCTTTCTCTTGATTTTATTTCTATCTGAGATGTTTGAGAATTTTGGTCTTTGGAATTTTATCAGTAATTTTCTTTCTATTTTTTTAGCAGAAATTTTATTGGAAGAATTTGATACAATCATTTATTATTTTTTAAAAATACGTTTCAGATTAAAATATATGCGTGAATGTCTTCAGTTAGAAAAAAGCAAAAGATGAGCTTGTTGTCTTGTTCTTAGGCAAATCATAATTGCTCGCTCTAGTATATTCAAACCAAATTAAAACACAGTCTTTGACATTTCAACCTAGCCATGTATTCAGACATTTATTTAGAATTGTTTTGATGGCATCCTCTTCAGCAAAGAAATCAAACCCAGATCAAACTTGGCCATATGTTTAGAAACCATTGAAGACAGATAGGTAAAACATTCTAAGGGTGTTGAAAATATACAAGAAAGATTTGGCAGTTTTTCACTCACAGTATTTCTGACACAGAAGACCCATTCTATTTATTGATCAGACTCACAAACATTTGGGCAAAATATTGCTTGGGCAGATATATCACTGAATTTGCTGCTCTTAGAGGAAGCAATGAGACTACTAGGCAAGCTCTTGACAGGATACCTCTAGTTCAAACTGGCAACTTTATTGAACCTAATTGATGTGTGATACATGATACTTAAAATTCAAAATAAAGCTTTTTTTTTTTTTCCACCAGCAAAAGAGAAGTTTTACATTGCAGCAACAATGAAAAGAAATGGAAAATAAGTAAAACCCAAAGAAATAAAGAGAAGCTCTATGAAAATTTAGTATTTAGAGGGGAAAAAGAACAGATGAAAACTGTTTTAGGAATATTAGCTCACTTGATGAATACAAGTAGTGCTGCTTTTATAGAAGCACCTTCAAGATACACCTTTGACAGAGTTTTGGATGAAAATATACCTGGGATAAATGAAATAGAATGTTATACACAGGCCCTTAAAGTACTAGATAATAGAAATATGATAATTTCCTATATTAAAAATTTGACTATACAAGATATAAAAATTTAAGTGACCCACGTTCCACAGTCCCAATTCTACCAATTTTCTGTGCAACCCAGCGTGCAAAATGGAAATTGTCTCTATATTCCCTCTATTCCTGTATTAAAATAAAGGAGAAGCTTACAAGGTTTCTTGAGAAGGAAAAGGCCAAAGTGACTATAAAGTCACTTATTTGTGCAAAAATACCATAGAAAAGATGAGCTGTCTTCTGTACTAAAAAGTAAATTACTGGTATTACCTTACTACAGTATTTACTCACTGGCTAACTAGACATTTGCTGAGCCTGGAAGTGTCAATCTGTGCTGAGTTCAGTGAAAGTAGGAGACACGAGACATTCTGTTTTCCACCATGATCAAAATTTCACATATCAATTCGCAAAGCCTGGGAAAATTCAGAAGAGTTCAGGGAAAAATATTAAGTGTAAGCATCAGTTCAGTTCAGTCACTCAGTCGTGTCCGCATGAATCGCAGCATGCCAGGCCTCCCTGTCCATTACCAGCTTCTGGAATTCACTCAGACTCACGTCCATCGAGTCATTGATGCCATCCAGCCATCTCATCCTCGGTCATCCCCTTCTTCTCCTGCCCCGAATCCCTCCCAGCATCAAAGTCTTTTCCAGTGAGTCAACTCTTCGCATGAGGTGGCCAAAGTACAGGTTCAGCATCATTCCTTCCAAAGAAATCCCAGGGTTGATCTCCTTCAGAATGGACTGGTTGGATCTCCTTGCAGCTCAAGGGACTCTCAAGAGTCTTCTCCAACACCACAGTTCAAAAGCATCAATTCTTCAGCACTAAGCCTTCTTCACAGTCCAACTTGCACATCCATACATGACTACTAGAAAAACTGTAGCTTCGACAGATGGACCTTAGTCAGCAAAGTAATAGACTGCTTCTGAATATGCTATCTAGGTTGGTCTTAACTTTTCTTCCAAGGAGTAAGCGTCTTTTAAAATTTTTCATGGCTGCAGCCACCATCTGCAGTGATTTTGGAGCCCCCCAAAATAAAGTCTGACACTGTTTCCACTGTTTCCCCATCTATTTCCCATGAAGTGATGGGACTAGATGCCATGATCTTCATTTTCTGATTGTTGAGCTTTAAGCCAACTTTTTCGCTCTCCTCTTTCACTTTCATCAAGAGGCTTTTAATTCCTCTTCACTTTCTGCCATAAGAGTGGTGTCATCTGCATATCTGAGGTTATTGATATTTCTCCCGGCAATCTTGATTCCAGCTTGTGTTTCTTCCAGTCCAGCGTTTCTCATGCTGTACTCTGCATAGAAGTTAAATAAGCAGGGTGACGTACCGCCTTGACGTACTCCTTTTCCTATTTGGAACCAGGCTGTTGTTTCATGTCCAGTTCTAACTGTTGCTTCCTGTCCTGCATACATATTTCTCAAGAGGCAGGTCAGGTGGTCTGGTATTCCCATCTCTCTCAGAATTTTCCACAGTTTATTGTGATCCACACAGTCAAAGGCTTTGGCATAGTCAATAAAGCAGAACTGGAACTCTCTTGCTTTGTCCACGATCCAGCGGATGTTGGCAATTTGATCTCTGGTTCCCCTTCCTTTTCTAAAACCAGCTTGAACATCATAAATTAGGAAATCTATTTCTTCATTTTGAAGAGTGTCTGTAAAATGTTCAGTTCAGTCGCTCATTTGGGTCCAACTCTTCGCAACCCCATGGACTGCAGCACGCCAGGCCTCCCTGTCCATCACCAACTCCCAGAGTTCACCCAAACTCATGTCCATTGAGTCAGTGATGCTGTCCAACCATCTCGTCCTCTGTCGTCCCCTTCTCCTCCTGCCCTCAATCTTTCCCAGCATCAGGGTCTTTTCAAATAAGTCAGCTCTTCACATCAGGTGGCCAAAGTATTGGAGTTTCAGCTTTAGCATCAGTCCTTCCAATGAACACCCAGGACTGATCTCCTTTAGGATGGACTGGCTGTATCTCCTTGCAGTCCAAGGGACTCTCAGGAGTCTTCAACACCACAGTTCAAAAGCATCAATTCTTCGGGGCTCAGCCTTCTTCACAGTCCAGCTCTCACATCCATACATGACTGGAAGAACCATAGCCTTGACTAGACGGACCTTTGTTGGCAAAGTAGTGTCTCTGCTTTTTAATATGCTGTCTAAGTCAGTCATAACTTTCCCTCCAAGGAGTAAACATCTTTTAATTTCATGGCTGCAGTCACCATCTGTAGTGATTTTGGAGCCCCCCAAAATAAAGTCTGTCACTGTTTTCCACTGTTTTCCCATCTATTTGCTATGAAGTGATGGGACCGGATGCCATGATCTTCATTTTCTGAATGTTGAGCTTTAAGCCAACGTTTTCCCTCTCCTCTTTCCCTTTCATCAATAGGCTCTTTAGTTCTTGTGTGCTTTCTGCCATAAGGGTGATGTCATCTGCATATCTGAGGTTATTGATACTTCTCCCAGCAATCTATAAAATGGAATGTAAATCAAATCGTATATTTCTCTCTCATGCAGTGCAAAATTATTTGTACTTCTTAGAGGACCACTTCCTGCCTTCTAAGTTAGCATCTCTTTGCCAGGAGTTCAGTTTCTCTTCACTCATACTGGTACTGACAATATTGAATCAGTCCCTTTTAAGCAGCTTACTCTGTGAGTGTCAGGAAAACTTTTTTGTTAAACAAAAAGTTCTTAAAAGTGCTTAAAGGAGCTCTGATTGCTCATTCTGGCCTGCACAATGTTAGAAGGTAATTAGCATATCCTTGGGATCTAAAGAAGGAAATGAGTCCTAAATAAGGTATATATAACAACTGTTCCTCTTTATCAATTTTGTCATTTTAATTGTTCATGATTTTATTTTGCTGTTGTTGTTTACTCACTAAGTTATGTCTGAATCTTTTGTGACCCCATGGAGCCTGCTAGTCTCCTCTGTCCATAGGATTTCCCAAATAAGAATACTGGAGTATGTTACCATTTCCTTTTCCATTAATGATTTTCTTAAAAGTTATTGATGGGTGAAAAGCATTAAAGCAAATCATCAAAGATGAAATAAAATGAGACTCACCTTCTCCTTCTTTTTCTTGGCCCTTAGTTGTTCGTTCTAGTCACTCAGTCGTGTCTGACTCTCTGTGACCCCATAGGCTGTAACCCACTAGGCTCTCCTGTCTATAGGGATTCTCCAGGCAGGAATTCCATCCCTAATATCGCCATGTGTAGAATGACAGTAATTTATATTTTATTTTATTTGAAATTATGATTCTTTTAATATTCACATACAGTTTTAATGATTCATGCTAAAGCTAATAATTTAAGCATAAGTCCTACAGTGGCAGCTAAAGATCACCTGGAATATAAAGGCATAATTCTAACAGGGATATTTAGGTTATTTGGGGCTACCCCAAAGCAGGTGAATACTTAAAATGTTAACATTGTGGTTTATCGTTATTGTTTTATGTTATATCTATCTAGATGTGGCATATTTCTGGAAGAAATTTTCTTTTTTAATTAAACTAAAGTTCTATTTTTATGATGCAATTTAAGAGTTGCATCTTCTAGAATGAAAATGTTTCTTAGTAAATCTAAGGCAGGCTTGTCTATGTCTCAGATCTGTCCCTTGAAGCTATAGAAGATTGGACAAGATACTTAACTCCACCTCTTCACTTCAGTTTCTACATGTGAATAATGAGAGTAATAGTAATTCCCTGCTAGGCTGTTAGGATTAAATAGGTTAAAAAAAAATCACTCACGTATGTGGATGCATGCACACACTCCCATGTAAACAATCAAGCACCTGCCTTGGAAAAAGACTGGCTGATAAGCCAAGCTTTTAAGACTAGCTTAATAAGCATTAACCTGTTTTCCATCTCCCCTCATATATTTACTTTATATACCTTTTTGCACATTTATAAATGCTTTTTATACTTTTTGAAAATTGTAAAAGGTTTCAATTTCTAGTTTAAAAACAGACTGTAATCTTAGTTCATCAGACCACTAGAAATTTTTCTGCTGCTTTTCTGAGTCCTTTTCATTTTCTCTGTGGCCTTTAAAATGTACAGTTATCAGAACTATACTTTTAGTGTAAGAATTTCTGTTGTTAAGCAGTTGACCATTCTTTTTAGGACAAACTGTATACACTTTTGTTACTTCTTCTAACATAATAAATGTGTTTAAGTAAGTTACCTGCTGAGTCATTTTCAGATTGTTAGTAATTATAACTGTTCTGTTTGCTGGTCTTTTCCTGTTTTCTGTCATTGTTATTTCAATTATATTATTTCTTTTACTATTATTATTTCTTTACTATTGAATTCTAATTTTAAAATTAAAAATTATTTTTAATGAAGTATAACTGACTTAACGATATTGTATTAGTTTTCGGTGTATAGAATAGTGATTCAGTATATTTATATATTGCAAAACATGCATCTGGGTAAGTCTAGTTATCATCTATTACCATGTAAAGTTATTACAGTGCATTAGCAGTATTCCTTGTGCTGACTTATTTACTCTAAACTGAAAGTTCTTGCCTCTTAATCTCCCTTACCTATTTCACTCAACTCTCCCCACCTCCCTTCTGGCAACCACCAGTCTGTACCTGTGTCTGTTTCTATTTTGTTATGTTTATACATTTGTTTTTTAGATTCTATATATAAGTGAAATCATATGCTACTTGTCTTTCCTGTCTAGCCTAATATCCTCTAAGTCCATGCATGTTGTTGCAAATGACAGGATTTCATTTAAGCATTTTTAAATGGACTATATGTCTGAAGGTTGCTTTGAAATCAGTTCCTATTTTCAGTGGAGTTGGCAACTGGCCCCATGTGCAGTCCAGTGTGTATGTTCTCCATCTATTTTGAGGGGACACTGATAAGCATATTAAATAAGATGGACCTCTATGAACTTAATTTTTTTTTTTAACTAACTCCATCTTGTATGTCAATACAGTTGATCTTGAACAACGTGGGCTTGGACAGTGCGGATGTACTTAGATGTGATTTATTTTTAGCAGTAGTACTGCAGGATCTGCTATTCAGTTGCTGGGTTGTGTCTGACTCTTTGTGACCCCATGGAATGTAGCTCACCAGGCTCTTCCATCCTCCAGTGTGTCCTAGAGTTTGCTCAAATTCGTATGCATTGAATTGGTGATGCTATCCTACCATCTCATCCTCTGCTGTCCTCTTCAGTCTTTCCCAGCATCAGAGTCTTTTCCAGTGCGTAATCAGTTCGCGTCAGGTGGCAAAGTGTTGGAGCTTCAGCATCAGTCCTTTCAATGACTATTCAGTGTTGATTTCTTGTAGGATAGACTGCAGTCTAAGGGTCTCTCAAGAGTCTTCTCCAGCACCACTATTTGAAAGCATTAATTCTTTGGTGCTAAGCCTTCTTTATGGTCCAGTTCTCACATCCATACATGACTACTGGAAAAAAACATAGTTTTGACTGTATGGACCTTTGTCGGCAAAGTGATATCTTTGCTTTTTAATATGCTCTCTAGATTGGTCATAGCTTTTCTTCCAAGGAACAAGCGTCTCTTAATTTTGTGGCTGCAGTCACTGTCCACGGTGATTTTAGAGCCCAAGAAAATAAAATCTGTCACTGTGTTTCCATTTTATTCCCCAGCTATTTGCCATGAAGTGATGGGGCTGGATGCTGTGATCTTAGTTTTTTTAATGTTGAGTTTCAAGCCAGCTTTTTCACTCTCCTCTTTGACCTTCATCAAGAGGCTCATTAATTCCTCTTCATTTTCTCTCGTTAGAGTGGTATCATCTGCATATCTGAGGTTGTTGGTATTTCTCCAAGCAATCTTGATTCCAGCTTGTGAGTCATCCAGCCTGGCATTTTTACTCATCCTTACTCATTCAAGCTCCCTTTTACATTCTCTGTTACAGTTTCACATAATCACTTTTTTAGTTGTCATGTATGGATGTGAGAGTTGGACTGTGAAGAAGGCTGAGTGCCGAAGAATTGATGTTTTTGAACTGTGGTGTTGGAGAAGACTCTTGAGAGTCCCTTGGACTGCAAGGAGATCCAACCAGTCCATTCTAAAGGAGATCAGTCCTGGGTGTTCATTGGAAGGACTAATGCTGAAACTGAAACTCCAATACTTTGACCATTTCATGAGAAGAGTTGACTCATTGGAAAAGACCCTGGTGCTGGGAGGGACTGGGGGCAGGAGGAGAAGGGGACAACAGAGGATGAGATGGCAGGATGGCATCACTGACTCGATGGACATGAGTTTAAGTGAATTCCGGGAGTTGGTGATGAACAGGGAGGCCTGGCGTGCTTCGATTCATGGGATCACAAAGAGTCGGACACGACTGAGCGACTGCACTGAACTGATAATCACTTTTATAAGGCAATAACTTACTAAGCAAATAAATATATAAAGCCTGCCGTGTAACTTTTGACTTTGAGAAAGGAACCATGATGTGCATCAGTCAGAATTTTCTTTCAGGCATAGCTTTAAATGAAAATAAATCAAAGGAGATTTAGTATAGGGAAGTTGATTATATTAGATTGTATAAATTCATTAGCATCTAAGACTCATTGTGTATACAGTATCAAACTAGGTGTGCATTGGAGTTACATCAACACAGTCTCTGCTCTTGCACACCTTAATGCTGTGGTTCCCAACCTCTGGGATCTAATGCATGATGATCTGAGATGGAGTTGATGTAATAATAAAAGAAACAAAGTGCACAATAAATGTGATCTGCTTGAGTCGTCCCCAAACCATCCCCCTTCCAGCCCGGATGGAAACATTGTCTTCCACGAAGCCAGTCCCTGGTGCCAAAAAGGTTTGGGACCAGTGCCCTAAGGCATAATTGCGGAGCCAGTATATGTGCATAATTGAGGTGACAAACGTTAGAATTGTAAGAGTCATGTAGAATAATAAAAACTTGTATCAGCAGGGTTTAAAAAGGGGTACCTAGTGAATTAGATTTGATATGATAGGATTTTTTCCCCCAGTTCTTAGGCAGTTAAGAGCAAGGTGTTTTTCTTTTAGAGTAAGCATTTACTTTTTCATGTCACTGTGTTTCCATTTTATTCCCCAGCTATTTGCCATGAAGTGATGGGGCTGGATGCTGTGATCTTAGTTTTTTTAATGTTGAGTTTCAAGCCAGCTTTTTCACTCTCCTCTTTGACCTTCATCAAGAGGCTCATTAATTCCTCTTCATTTTCTCTCGTTAGAGTGGTATCATCTGCATATCTGAGGTTGTTGGTATTTCTCCAAGCAATCTTGATTCCAGCTTGTGAGTCATCCAGCCTGGCATTTTTACTCATCCTTACTCATTCAAGCTCCCTTTTACATTCTCTGTTACAGTTTCACATAATCACTTTTTTAGTTGTCATGTATGGATGTGAGAGTTGGACTGTGAAGAAGGCTGAGTGCCGAAGAATTGATGTTTTTGAACTGTGGTGTTGGAGAAGACTCTTGAGAGTCCCTTGGACTGCAAGGAGATCCAACCAGTCCATTCTAAAGGAGATCAGTCCTGGGTGTTCATTGGAAGGACTAATGCTGAAACTGAAACTCCAATACTTTGACCATTTCATGAGAAGAGTTGACTCATTGGAAAAGACCCTGGTGCTGGGAGGGACTGGGGGCAGGAGGAGAAGGGGACAACAGAGGATGAGATGGCAGGATGGCATCACTGACTCGATGGACATGAGTTTAAGTGAATTCCGGGAGTTGGTGATGAACAGGGAGGCCTGGCGTGCTTCGATTCATGGGATCACAAAGAGTCGGACACGACTGAGCGACTGCACTGAACTGATAATCACTTTTATAAGGCAATAACTTACTAAGCAAATAAATATATAAAGCCTGCCGTGTAACTTTTGACTTTGAGAAAGGAACCATGATGTGCATCAGTCAGAATTTTCTTTCAGGCATAGCTTTAAATGAAAATAAATCAAAGGAGATTTAGTATAGGGAAGTTGATTATATTAGATTGTATAAATTCATTAGCATCTAAGACTCATTGTGTATACAGTATCAAACTAGGTGTGCATTGGAGTTACATCAACACAGTCTCTGCTCTTGCACACCTTAATGCTGTGGTTCCCAACCTCTGGGATCTAATGCATGATGATCTGAGATGGAGTTGATGTAATAATAAAAGAAACAAAGTGCACAATAAATGTGATCTGCTTGAGTCGTCCCCAAACCATCCCCCTTCCAGCCCGGATGGAAACATTGTCTTCCACGAAGCCAGTCCCTGGTGCCAAAAAGGTTTGGGACCAGTGCCCTAAGGCATAATTGCGGAGCCAGTATATGTGCATAATTGAGGTGACAAACGTTAGAATTGTAAGAGTCATGTAGAATAATAAAAACTTGTATCAGCAGGGTTTAAAAAGGGGTACCTAGTGAATTAGATTTGATATGATAGGATTTTTTCCCCCAGTTCTTAGGCAGTTAAGAGCAAGGTGTTTTTCTTTTAGAGTAAGCATTTACTTTTTCTTTTCACTTTTGTATTTTACTGTATTAATGTGTGTGTGTGTGTGTGTGTGTGTGTGTGTGTGTGTGCGCGCGCGCGCACGCGCGTGCCTCCGCAGGCATGCATGTGGCTCAGTCTTTTCTGAAACTCTTTGTCACCTCATGGACCTCCAGGTTCCTCCATTCGTAGAATTTTCCAGGCAACAATGCTGAAATGGGTTGCAAATTCCTCCCCCAGGGGAATCTTTCAAACTCACGGATTGAACCCACATCTCCTGCGTCTCCTGCGTTGGCAGGCAGGTTCTATCAGTGTGCCACCTGGGAAGCCCTTACTCTATGAAACCTGGCCTTTATTTAGGTTAGAGACATGCTTGATTATTTCTTGTCTGAACTTTAACGTAAATGTCTTTTGGAGGTTCTTGATTAGCTTGATGAATTTATTTCTCTTCTTTAACCATATTTAGACCATAATGTCAACCAGTACAACAAGTGAATTGATTTAAATGATTTTTGGCAAGTCTTTAATTCTCCGCAGAGCAGATCTTTTTCTTTCTTGAATACACAAACAGACATTTGTTTCTAGCCTGGTTATTAAGAAAATAAAAGAATCTTCCTTTTCAGTTTTAAATTTTTTGCTGAACAGTGTTTTTCCTTTGGGGCAGTCTAGGTCATGAGTTACTTTACCTGAGTTTTCTGTGATGGTTCAAGCTTTTGCTTTATTGAATTTATTTGAGACTCTCATTCGGTAAATTAAAAAGTTCCAAAATTTTCCAGTTCTTGTTAATAATATCTTTTTTTTAAAAAAAAAGGACAGAAAGGAGCAAAAGCACTATCCTACTCTTTCTTTTCTTCATTACTAAAAAGTTCCAAGGAAATTTAAAGACCAAATCTCAAAAAAAAAAAAAAGAAAAAGAAAGAAATGAGCTTTGTGTAAACTAAAGATACGGTGGCTCAGATGATAAAGAATTCACTGCAATGTAGGAGACCTGGGTTCGATCCCTGGGTCAGGAAGATCCTCTGGAGAAGGAAATGGCAAACCACTCTAGTATTCTTGTCCTGAGAATTCCATGGATAGAGGAACCTGGTGGTCTACAGTCCATGGAGTTGCAAAGAGTTGGACACGACGGAATGACTAAAAGTTTCACTTAAAGTTGCAGTTTTAACTAAAGGAGATGGATTTCTTTTTCCTCTTTTTGAACTGTAGATGACTTTGAATGATTTAAGAGTTAGTAGTTTTAGGGGTGATTTCCCTGTAAAAGACATGGAATAGCTCATTTGCTATTTTTTAGCTCTAGGAATTTAAAACTCAAGATCAATGAAATTTAGAAAAAGTAAATGGTCTAAATTTAGGACATAAAAGATTGTGTAGTTTCTAAAGTATGAATGCAGTTTTTACTTACAGTTATAAGGTATGAATGGAAACACAGTGGGCCTTCTATACACATGGGCTCCACATTTGTGGATTAAACCAACTACACCCTGAAAATAGTTGGGGAGAAATAATGCTGCTGCTGCTGCTGCTGCTAAGTCGCTTCAGTGGTGTCTGACTCTGTGTGACCCCATAGACAGCAGCCCACCAGGCTCCTCCATCCATGGGATTTTCCAGGCAAGAGTACTGGAGTGGGGTGCCATTGCCTTCTCCCATAAGTAGTTAGAGATGATTTAAAATAAATGGGTGGATTGCATAGGTTATGTAAGTACCGTACCATTTTATATAAGAGACTTGAGCATCTGTGCATTTTAGTATTCATGAGGATCCTGGAATCAGTCTCCTGTGTATTGGTTCCAGGGACAGTTGTGTGTAGAATGTGTGCATTTCCTGAGTATTTCATAGAGTCTGAGTATAGTTGCTTTAATATTGACAATATTTCCCTGTTGTGCATTTTGTTTACTAGTATCATTGGTATGTCTCAGTTCTTCTTCAGCAAATACTTTAGAATGAGTGTGTGGCACCCTTAATGAGACATGGGCAAAGCAAAGGTGGCAGTCAGGTGCCTTCCAGATCAGTAACAGGATTGCAGTTAGGAGTCACGCTTGAAATGTGACCTAAGAGAGACTTGCTTAGGAGCTTGAGTACTGGGGCTTAGTAGGTTGCCAGGGAAAGCCTCAGCAAAGCCAAGAATCTACAGATGAAGCCAAGTTCAGAAACTAGTGCCGTTAGCTATCATGGTTCAGAGTGTAGATTCTTGATATGTTCTTGGTAGAACTTTCCTTCTGCCTTTGACTGCTTGTTCCCACCCAGATAATGCTGACTTAACTCTCAGGTTATTTAAGGACAAGTAGCTAACCCTATTCCACATACAGTTGGTGGACCAGCAGCTCAGCATCACCTGGTGGCTTCTTGGAAATGCAGATTCATGGGCTCGACCACGGACTGACTGAATCTGAATCTCCATTTTGACCAAGTCCTCAGGTGATGTGCATGCATGTTAAAAGTTTGAAAAGTACCTCACTAACAGATTGTTAAGAATTGAGATAGATCTCATTGAGAAAAGAGAATAATATCAAGTAAAAAACACTCTGGGCTGAATAAGTAACAACTTAGAAAAAAAGAACTCAAATGAAGACAAAGGCAAGCTTCACTTTAGCCATGTAGACAGTGTCAGACAGTAATAGTAAACAGATTTTACTAGTGGAAATCAGTCCTGGGATTTCTTTGGAAGGAATGATGCTAAAGCTGAAACTCCAGTACTTTGGCCACCTCATGCGAAGAGTTGACTCATTGGAAAAGACTCTGATGCTGGGAGGGATTTGGGGGCAGGAGGAGAAGGGGACGACAGAGGATGAGATGGCTGGTTGGCATTACTGACTCGATGGACGTGAGTCTGAGTGAACTCCAGGAGTTGGTGATGGACAGGGAGGCCCAGCATGCTGCAGTTCATGGGGCTGCAAAGAGTCGGACACGACTGAGTGACTGAACTGAACTGAGTGTGCTGATAACTGGTCCACTGGTGGTGGCCGCCAAGTGTAAGACAGAGTGTGGATTAACAGAGCCTGCCATAGGCTGGAGCAGTTGAGTGATACATACTTGCCATCTTTGCTTTTGAAAGTTGGTGGATTATCACATATTCTTGTGTTTCCCCCCTGCTTCCACATCTCCTGTATTTAGTTTTTAACTTTTTGTTTTTCTAGGCATCTTCTGATATTGTAGCTGATACAAAGAAGTAAAATTTTTATTTTCTTCCTTAAGGAAATGAGCCATATCGCCTAGAAATATTTCCATTTACCCTACCCAAATGGCACCCTACTCCAGTACTCTTGCCTGGAAAATCCCATGGACGGAGGAGCCTGGTAGGCTGCAGTCCATGGGGTCGCTAAGAGTTGGACACTACTCAGTGACTTCACTTTCACTTTTCACTTTCATGCATTGGAGAAGGAAGTGGCAACCCACTCCAGTGTTCTTGCCTGGAGAATCCCAGGGATGGTGGAGCCTGGTGGGCTGCCGTCTGTGGGGCAGCACAGAGTCGGACACGACTGAAGCGACTTAGCAGTAACAGCAGCAGCAAAAGTATCTGCTTAAGTTCCTTTAAACAGTGTTATGTAATTATGTAAATAAGATCTAATCCCCTCTTACCTATTACTTAGTTTTATCATCTTAGCCAGATTGCTAGACTTTGCTGCTTTTCAGTTTTCTCATCTGAAAAAAAAAAAAAAAGAATGTTGGACTTGATCTCTGCCTCTTCTGTTCTTAAAATTCTGTGGATTTATGTTTCCTTTTGCCATCTAAAAAAAGGAATAGATCTATAGGGATTCTACCCAATTTAAACACTGCATATCAGAAATACAGGATTTTTTATTGATGATTTTATTTCATGATCTTTCTTTGTTCGTTTCTCTGATCTTAGACTTTTATAGATGGTTAAAGTAGAAAGAGAACTTGAATGATCACTTTGCCTTTGGTCTTTCCCCATTACAATTTCACCATTCCTGTCTTTGCAAAAGTAACCTTACTAAATACTGTTTCATTGAGTTGCTTCTCGTACAAAAACTTGTTTTCTAGATTCTGGAGAACATAGTCCAGACTTTTCTTCTTGGCATTCAAGGCCTGTTAAAGTCAGTAAAACCAACCAACCTTAAATGTGTAATTTTATTTTCCTCTGTTCTACAATTTCAACATTTTCCCCCCTACCAAGCCAGTTTTCCCCCTCAATCCTACATATAATATCCTTTCCTGACCTAATTTCTACATAACATTTAAAATCCCCTTTGATTTCACTTCTTTCTGAGACCACAGTTTATCATACATTGACTAGTGACTTATCTCTATGGTCTTATATTTTTAAAAAATATTTTACTGTTATTTAACTTTTTATGAGTTTAGCTTATCTATTCAAGTAAATTGTAAATGTCTTAAAACTAGGGACTGTGTCTTTTGATGATTTTTATCCCTTTCAGTTATCATGCACATAGTGGGCATGGTAATTTATTGAAAGACACAGTAGAGAGCTTGTGGTTTTCTGTCTGCTGTTGAGACTGATAAAGTTAACTGATAACTTTCCTTGGAAACTGAAAGATCCTATGACATCAGTGAATAAGAGGGTAAGTAGGAGATAGGGATGTTGGTCATGTTTGGCCATGTTAGTCTTTCTCTTCTTATAATGTTTTCTAGCCATTCCTTTTACAAAAATCATAAGCAGTTCTTAATGCTTCCTTGATACTAGAGTAGGGAGAGCTGAATTTTTAATCGTCAGAATGTGTTGTGCAGCAGAAGGACCGCAAGCAATCAAGTAAAGAGCTGGGATCTAGTCTGGGGTCTTTCACTGCTCTTTCTGACTGTACACTCCCACCCATTCTGAACTTCCTTTCATTTATCTGTAAAATGGGATTATAATGATAGCTTCTTGTAAGTACTACACTGAGACCAGGGGGAGGTATGAGTATGAAATAATATAACATAGATTAAGAGAGAAGAGTCTGTATTTCTGTTTTATTTCTATTAAAATGCCCTAAGTGTTTTTCTAGCCTTAAAAATCCCCCTTGGATTTTAAGCTTTAGGGAGACAGAGATGTATCTGTGTTTTATGTCATCTAGCTCAGCACTTAATATAAGTGAGATATTAAAAATATAATTTTTGGAAACATATCCTAGAAGTGGAATTACATAGATTTGAAAAGATTGTTATTACCCTGTTGAGTTGCCATTATCACCAACATTCTCAAGTTTCTTTTAAAAGTAAAGAGTTATCTTTTAAAAAATACCTCCTCTTGAGGCATATTGAAGTTAGTGTTTGCTTGCTAAACCTAAGAACAAACAAAAAAAATTTTGAAAGCTAATTGCACGAAGTGATAGTTTTCCTAGCTATTAAAGACACCTAATTTGTCTATGTGACTCCCTCACTTGTCACTCTCCTCTCTTCCCCTTCCTTTCTTTTCTGCTCTTCCTCTTTGCTTCCAACCAGCATGCTAGGCACTGGGAATATACAGGTGAATAAGGCATACTTCCTGTTCTCAAGGAGCTTCTTGTCTAGTGATGTTGGGCTGCGCTAGGACTTGAAGTATTGAAAGTGATAACTCAGTCACTCCAGTAATCATAACATGTGGTTAACCAGGTTATTTATCAGTAGCTACTCAGTGGGGTGATAAATGTTTCCTCTGTATTCTGATAGATTGTTGAGAACAGAAAGGTCTGTTTTGAAGATATAATAAGGCTTTGTGTGTCCTGTCATCGCATACCATGTTAATATAAAGGTTAATAAAGGATTGCTTTCTGATTGTAAATGCCAAATGGAAAGGTCTTTGGGATTTATCTAGTCTAATGTTTTATATGACTGGTAGTGATAAACTAAGACCAGTGGATAGGAAGTTAGGATTATTATTTTATTGTAAGTGGTATTGAAATATCCTTTCTGTATTCATTGATCTTTTTTGCACTTTTTATTATGGTGAACAGATGACGTTTTCCACATCACAGGTGTTCAAATATTTAAAAGACATTTTCTTCTGTAAATCATCTCTTTTCTAGGTTTAACCAATCTCAGTTCTAATAATTATTGGTTATGGGATAGAGTTTCTTAATTTTTCACCATTATTAGCAATTCTGGTTGACTTTAAATTTGCCAATCCCTCTTAACATACATAGTATATATTTAAAAAGTAGCATTAAAAAACTGTAGTTTTATGATGAGAGAAAATGACTTACGTTCCCTCTCTCCCCAAGTTTATCTATTGTTTTTTAGTCTTTTTCTTCTAAATTACTCTTGAGCCTTCTGGGGCAAATATAAGGCTGTGATTGATTGTTGGTTCAGTTATCCATTTGTTACAAAGTTTCATTATAGCTGTACAGTTCTGAATTGAATTGTTGCTCTGGAAACTGTATCAGCTCATTAATTTTTCTTTTTAAAATCTTGTTTCCAGTGTTATCATGATTTATTTACTTGCAATTTTTTCTTGCTTCTTTTTGATTTCCTTCATTTTTGATTTTATTATTTTTTTATTTTATAATATGGACAAACAGAAACTTCCTCCTTTCATCTTTCCATTCTCTGATTTATGATAAATTTAGTTCCTTTGGCCTGGCATTTGCTTCAGCAGGCAGTCTTCCTTCAAGTACCTCCCTGATTGATGTGTAATCTTTGATATCTTCCATTAGCCTCCAGGATCACTAAGTTCAAGGCCCCCTTGGAACCTAAGGAGCCCTGCCGAGGAGCTGAAGGCCTTCAGAGTCCTTGGGGTGATTGACAAGGTAAATCTTCAGTGTCTCTTCAAGAGTTCAGTAATAAATCGACTGCATGCTGACATTATGTCTTTGAAGCTTTGGATCTTAAGGATATGAAACAAAAGGAGAAAATGACTCAAATGCATCTGCACTTTAAAATAACAAAAGCAGAAAAGAAAAAGCTTTTATCTAAGCAGTCCATGTAAGGCCATGCAAAATATGTTATGTTAAAGGAGAAGGTGCTTATTTGTTGGCATTCTGTCTAGTAAAGAGTTTGATTTTATAAACCTGTTATAGCAGGTAAAGATACACTGTGTGTTAGTTACAAACACTAGTGAGTCAGTAGTTGTTCAGCATTAACTGGTATAGTCAGTCTAATGGTCAAAAAGAAGAATGGTGCTCTCCTAATAAATACTGTTTCTTGAGTACCTACTATGTATCAGACGGTGTATTAGGCATTTTATTAATATAAACAACATAATACAGTGTTTTATGTATGTTTACAGTATAAACAACATGATCCTTTTCCAATCCTGTTATTTGTATCTTGGTGGAAAAGTGATGTTTAGAACAGTTTAAGTAACTTGCCCCAAAAGTCACATAAAACTATTTAAAGTGGTACTAGAATTCAAACCAGGATCATTGTAACACCAAGAACTGTGTTTTTTCCCCTGTACGCTAAATCCCCTTTTACACACTCACATTTTTATATTTGAAATCCAAGTATTGCGATAGCAGATGTCTCTGCATTCAGTTTCCCCACATTTGGTGACATCTCAGGTATGCCAAACAACAGTGTTGGGGTGGTGTCAGAAAGTTTCTGAGTAATTGTAAAATCATACCCAGTAAGCCAGTTTTAAATATTTTTGGTCAACCACCACTATTTTAATACCTTTCAAAGTGAAAGAGAATGCCTTAATATTAGATATAAATTAATTTAATCTTTTTAATGTCAGTCAGTCCTTTATGAAGCACCTTAGTGTTTATTTACAACTTCATATTCATTCACTGCTTCTTGTGTTCTAACGTACGTGTGTGATTCTAAGCTAAAATTGAATAATGTGGAATATATTTCAGGTAATTTGAATAGTGACTAAGAATTTGAGGTATTTCAAAAGGAATGTTAGGTTAGATATTACATGAAGCTGTTGTGGTCTTTTAAAATTCTTATCAGCATCAATTTGTCTCAGAGAAATTTATTTGGCTGAATTTTGAAGTTAAAGAATTCTAAGCAATAGAACTTTTGATCCTGAAATATTTCCTTAACCATATTTTTTTTCTAGCCTTCCCAGATTAGAGAAAATTCCGTTTGAGAATTTAGAGAAGTAAAATAGCAGTTAAATAGTTTTGGATTAATTAAAAGTTCTTGGATTTCTGTGCAGGCAAATATACTTTTTTGAGGTACTGTGTCTGCTCCCTCTCTTAGATCTGTTTATTTTGACAAATATGACCTTTCATTGCTCGACTCTAATCATGAGTATGTCACCTTTAAGTCCTGGTAATAGCTATGAGTCTCACATGTTTATCCAAATAAGGATGTTGACAGCAGAGGAATCCCTAAATTCTATGCTGAGAATGGTAATTCACTATTATCTTTGTTCTGTTAACTGCGGGAGTATGTTGGTGTTTCAGCTCAGTTCAGTCGCTCAGTCGTGTCTACTCTTTGCAACCCCATGAATCGCAGCATGCCAGGCCTCCCTGTCCATCACTAATTCCCGAAGTTCACTCAGACTCACGTCCATCAAGTCAGTGATGCCATCCAGCCATCTCATCCATAGTCGTCCCCTTCTCCTCCTGCCCCCAATCCCTCCCAGCATCAGGGTCTTTTCCAGTGAGTCAACTCTTCACATGAGGTGGTTAAAGTACTGGAGTTTCAGCTTTAGCATCATTCCTTCCAAAGAATTCCCAGGGCTGATCTCCTTTAGAATGGACTGGTTGGATCTCCTTGCAGTCCAGGGGACTCTCAAGAGTCTTCTCCAACACTACAGTTCAAAAGCATCCATTCTTCGGCGCTCAGCCTTCTTCACAGTCCAACTCTCACATCCATACATGACCACTGGAAAAACCACAGCCTTGACTAGATGGACCTTAGTCGGCAAAGTAATGTCTCTGCTTTTGAATGGACTTTCTAGGTTGGTCATAACTTTTCTTCCAAGGAGTAAGCGTCTTTTAATTTCATGGCTGCAGTCACCATCTGCAGTGATTTTGGAGCCCAAAAAATTAAAGTCTGACACTGTTTCCCCATCTATTTCCCATGAAGTGATGTGACCAGATGCCATGATCTTCGTTTTCTGAATGTTGAGCATTAAGCCAACTTTTTCACTCTCCTCTTTCACTTTCATCAAGAGGCTTTTTAGTTCCTCTTCACTTTCTGCCATAAGGGTGGTATCATCTGCATATCAGAGGTTACTGATATTTCTCCCAGCAATTTTGATTCCAGCTTGTGTTTCTTCCAGTCCAGCGTTTCTCATGATGTACTCTGCATATAAATTAAATAAGCAGGGTGACAGTATACAGCCTTGACATACTCCTTTTCCTATTTGGAACCAGTCTGTTGTTCCATGTCCAGTTCTGACTGTTGGTTCCTGACCTGCATACAGGTTTCTCATGAGGCAGGTTAGGTGGTCTGGTATTCCCATCTCTTTCAGAATTAGAAGGGGACATTTTAACTTTTCTAAGTAGAAATAAAGAAATCTGTACTTTGAAATTAATAAACTTTGCAAATAATCTTTAAAAATTTGTAATAGTCTCTATTGTAAAAACGTGAATAGATAGATTTTTTAAAACTTCGAATTTTTTTTAAGATGAATTCTCCATTAAAATGAAGGATACCTAATATTTGGGTTTTAGAAACTTAAAAGTTTGGAAGAGAAGTGTTGTGTCAATTCTAAAAAATACACTAGATACATTAATCTCACCTGCTGTTGTTTAGTTACTAAGTTGTGTCCAACTCTCTTGCGACCCTGTGGACTGTAGCCCACTAGGCTCCTCTGTGCATGGAATTTCCCACACAAGAATACTGGAGTGGGTTACCATTTCCTTCTCCAGGGACTCTTCCTGACCCAGAGCTCATACCCGTGTCTTCTGCATTGGCAGGTGGATTTTTTTTACCACTGAGCCACCAGGGAAGCCCCAATCTCACCTGTACTGAACATAGATTCTCTAATTCTGTTTCATTATGATATGTTCTTTAAGAGCTATTTTAAATGTTATTCTCTAATAGCTTAGGAAAAATATAATTTCCTTTGGAATAGAGTTTGACAGACTTTTATAATGAAAACAAGTAAAGCAGATTTGTTCATTAATACCTAGACTGTAAGCTTCATGAAAATAAGATCATGTTTTTCTTGTTCACCTTTATAATCTCAGCATCCAGAATCATGCCGGGCACATAATGGACACTTAGTCAATATTTGTTGAAGGGATGAAATTGAGACTTAAGTGACTTTTAATGTATCATATATAGAGTGACACCTACTGGTATAACGTGAGACTGCTATCTAGTGTCGTGGTTCAAGACACTCAGATGTCCTTATCCAGAGGGACAGTAATTACATAGTTGTGTCTTGGTCTAGAATTCAAAGAGGAATAAGTGACTTTCTGTTCTTTAACTGGATTGGAAAATCTTTCATTTTAATGCGGTGCAAGGAAAGCAGCACTTATTGAGGAGAAACAGTTCAAATGACAGTGGATTTCTCACCAGAAGTCATCAAGGCCGTGCAGACGTGGCACAACACTGGAGTGCTGGAGAAGAGCTGTCAACCCTGTTTCTATGTCCTGAAAAATAGCGGTCAAGAATGGAGGGGAAATCGGCCCTTTTGAAGGCTGAAGAAAAGGATGAAGCAACACTAAGGGAATTTGTCACTTGATAATCTGCTGAGAGAGAATAGTTTAAGTAAGTCCTCTAGACAGAAAGGAAGTAATGAAAGCAGGACTTCTGAAACATTAAGGAAGAAAGAACAGAAGAGTGGGATATGGGTGGATGTTTTCCTTTCCCTCTGGAGTACTCTAAGTTGTTTTATGGTTGAACAAAAACTATCCTGTCTGATGTAGTTCTTTTTTTAAAAAAATCATTTATTTATTTTAATTGGAAGATAATTACTTTACAGTATTGTGATGGCTTTTGCCATACATTGGCATGAATAGGCCACAGGTACGCCTGTGTCCCCCATCCTCCCACTCCGCCCCGCTGGATCCCTCCAGGCTGTTACAGAGCACCAGCGCTGGGTGCCCTGCTTCACGTGGGCCTGATGTAGTTCTAAAAGTGTAAAGAGAAAATATTTACGATAATTATAAATGAAGGGGTATAAAGGAAGGTAAGGTTTCTGCACTTCATTTGAAGTGGTAAAATGATGACACCAGCAGGCAGAGATGTTATTTGTATCTGATGGCTAGAGTAAGCAGTAAAAAAGGTAGACGTAGAGAGAGATACACTAAAAAACACTGTAGATAAGCCAAATGGAATTCTGAAAAGCATCCAAGTAACCCATAGGAAGGCAAGAAAAAGAAAATAGAAAGAAAAAACAAAGAGAACAGACAGAAAATGTAAAAATTGGCTTCAGAGCAAAGAAAATTAACCAGAGACAGGAAAATTATATAATGATAAAAGGGCTAATCCACTAAGAATATGTAGCAGCCCTAGACATGTATTCACCAAATATAAGTTTGGTATATTATTTGTAGTATACTGATAATACAAAAAACTGATAAAACTGAAAGGAGAAATAAACAATTTCACATTTGTGAGATATGTTGAAAGTGGTGCTTAGAAGGAAATTGACAGCATTGGATGCATATATTAAAACTGAAGAAAGATCTAAAATTAATTATCTAAGTTTCCATCCTAGGAAATGACAAAAAGAAGAGCAAGATAAATAGGGAGTCGCCCAGTCATGTCCTGCTCTTTGCAACCCCATGAACTGTGGTCCACCAGGCATGGATTCAGGAATCCGCATGCAATGCAAGAGACCCAGGTTCGATCCCTGGGTTGGGAAGATCCCCTGGAGAAGGGAATGACTACCTGCTCCATTATTCTTGCTTGGAGAATTCCGTGGACAGAGCAACTTGGCGGATTATAGTCCATGGGGTTGCAAAGAGCGAACATGACTCAGTGACTATCACTGGGTCTTCCCAGGTAGCACTAGTGGTAAAGAACCCTCTTGCCAGTACAGGAGATGTAAGAGACATGAGTTCGATCCCCAGGTCAGAAAGATTCCCTGGAGGAGGGCGTGGCAACCCACTCCAGTATTCTTGCTTGGAGAATCCCATGGGCAGAAGAGCCTGGTGGACTACAGTCCATGGGATTTCAAGCAGTCAGACATGGCTGAAGCGACTTAGCAGGCATGCACAAGTGGAAGAAAAGAAATAATAAAAATTAAGGTGGAAATCATAAGAATTGAAAAACAGGAACTCAAAAAAGAAAGTTAACAAAACCCAAACCTAGTTCTGTTAAAAAGTCAATAAGCTTTTTTCTAGATTTACTAATGAAAAGATACAAATTTTTAAGATCAGAGATGTAAGAGAGAACCTCACTTTAGGTATAAACCTTAAAAGGGTAATAAGGGAATACTGTGAACAGTGATGTGCACACAAAATTGATAATCTAGATGAAATGGACCAATTCCTTTAAAGACATAGTCTGTTGAAACTCACACAAGAAATATTCAATCTGAGTAGGTCTATATCTATTAAAAAAATTGAACCAATAATTAATAAGCTTCTAAAGTTAAAAGCGTCAGGCCTAGGTGGATTCACTGGTGAATTCCACCAACATTTAGGGAAGAGATTGAACCAATTCTGTAATTTCTTCCAGAAGATCGAAGCAGTGGTCTTACTTTCTGACTCAATCACTGAGGCCAGTGTTAGATTAAAAACAGAAGTAAAGATATTACTAGAAATGAAAGTTATAGACCAGTATCTCTAATAAACATAGATATAAAAAGCCTTAAACAAATTAGGAATTTTGAATCTAATGATGTATATAGAAAGAGCTGTGTACTATGACCAAGTAGTATTTATCCCATGTGTGCAAGGCTGGTTTGACATTTCAAAGTCAATTAATGTTATCCAGCATATCTACAAGCTAGAGAAGAAAAATCACAGCATCCTCTCAGTTGACTAAAAAAAGCATATGGCATAATCCAATACCCATTCATGATAAAAACTCAGCAAATTAGGAACCGAGGGAAAATGTCTCAACTTGATAAAGCACTTTTACAGAGCTCCTATAGTTTGCATCATCCTTAATGCTGAGAATCTTGAAGTTTCCCTCTAAGATCGTGATCAAGGCAAGGATGTCCTTTCTCATCGCTCCTTTTCAGCATCCTACTGAAAGTTCTCACGATTGCAGTAAGGTAAGGAAAGGAAATAAAAATACAAAAATTGGAAAGGAAGAAAGAAAACTTCATTTGAAGGTGACATGATTACCTATATGAAAAATGCACCCAAAAATACTATTATAGAAAGGCTGCATGATACATGGTAATATATAAAAGTCCATCACTGTCTTATATACCAGCAGTGAATGAGGTGAATTTAAAAACTCAATATCACATATATCAGCACTTCCAAAAAAATGAAATACTTAGACATAAATCTAACAAAATATATATAACTTTATATGAGGAAAACTATAAAACTCTAATGGAAAAAAATTAAAGAATAGCTAAATAAATGGCAAGATATTCCATGTTCATATGTAGGATGATTCATTGCTGTCAAGATCTCAGTTCTTCCCTGCTTGATTTATACATTTAGTACAGTCTCAGTTAAAATCACAGCAAGTTATTTTGTGGATATTGAGAAAATGATTCTCAAGTTTTTATAAAGGAACAGATGTTCCAGAAAATCTAACATAATATTGAAGGAAAAGAACAAATTCAGAGAAGACTTTCTGTAAAGCTATAGAAATCAAGACAGTGGTGGGATTGGTGAAAGAATAGACAGATAAATGGAACAGAATAGAGTTAGAAATAGATCTACATGAATATAGTCTAGTGGTCTTTGATATAGAAGTAAAGGCAGTACCATGGAGAAAAGATAGTTGCATCAGCAGATGGTACTGAAGCACCAAAATCAGTGAAGAAAGGGGCCCTGGACACAGGCCTTAAAGGGGCCCTGGACACAGGCCTTAAAGGGGCCCTAGACATAGACACATTGAAAAACAGTGAACTCAAAGTGGATTGTAGACCTAAAGAAAAACACAAAGGTATAAAAATCTTAGAATACAACATAGGAGAAAATCTAGATAACCTTGGGTATGGCAGTGACTTTTTAGATATAACACCAAAAACATGATCCATGAAAGAAATATTTGATAAGCTGGGCATCATCAAAGTTAAAAACTTCTCCTGTATGAAAGACACTGTCAAGATAATGAAGACAAGTTATAGACTGGGAAAAAATATTTGTAAAAGCATATATGATAAGGAATGTTATCCAGAATATACAAAGAACTTTTAAAACCTACCAATAAGAAAATGAACAACCCAATTAAAAATGGACTCATGCGAAGAGTTGACTCATTGGAAAAGACTCTGATGCTTGGAGGGATTGGGGTCAGGAGGAGAAGGGGATGACAGAGAATGAGATGGCTGCACAGCACCACTGACTTGATGGATGTGAGTCTGAGTGAACTCCGGGAGTTGGTGATGGACAGGGAGGCCTGGCGTGCTGCGACTCATGGAGTCGCAAAGAGTCGGACACGACTGAGCGACTGAACTGAACTGAACTGAACTGAAGACCTTAATAGGAACCTCACCAAAGGAAATATACAGATGTCAAGTGAGCATATGAAAAGACACTGCACATCATACATCGTCAGGGAAATGTAAACTAAGACAGCAATGAAATACCTCTAGGTACTTGTTGAATTGCCCAGTCATGTGGACTCTTTGTGACCCTATAGAGTGTAACCTGCCAGGTTGCTCTCTCCATGAGATTTCCAAGGCAAGAATACTGGAGTGGGCTGCCATTTTCCTCTCTAGGGGATCTTCCTGACCTGACCCAGTGATCGAACCCACATCTCCTACAAGTCTCCTGAGTTACAGGCAGATTCTTCACGGCTGAGCCACCAGGGAAGCCATTTGAATGGCCAAAATCTGAAACACTGACCACAGCAAATGCTGGCGAGGACGCGAGGCTGCAGGGGCTCTCACTCACCGCTGGCTGGGGCCACGGAACGGTGCAGCCACTTCGGAAGATTCGACAGATTCTCACCAAACTAAACATACTTTTACTATGTAATCCAGCAGTGGTGCTTATTAGTTATTTACTCAAATGAGCTGAAAAGTTAACATCCACACAGAAATCTACATGTGTAGATTTATGACAGCTTTATTCATAATTGCCAAAAGTTGGAAGCAACCAGATGCCCTTCATGGGATGAATGAACTGTGGTACATCTAGACAATGGAAAATGATTCAGTGCTTAAAGGAAATGATCTCTCAAACTGTGAAGACGCGGAGGAACTTTAAATGCATATCACTGAGTGAAAGATGTGCGTGCTGCCTACGTCAGACTCTTTGCAACCCCGTGGACTGTAGAACCCTCTAGGTTCTTCTCTCCATGGGACGCCCGGCAAACATACCGGAGTGGGTTGCCATTTCCTCCTCCAGAGGATCTTCCTAACCCAGGGACTGAACCAGCATCTCTTATGTCTCCTGCATTGGCAGGCGGACTCTTTACCACTAGTGCCACCTGGGAAGCCCAAACAAGTAAAAGATACAAACCTCCAAAGGGTACGTGTTGTACGACTGTAAGTATATGACATTCTGGAAAGGGCACAAAGTCAGGGAGACAGTAGAATGATCAGTTATTACCAGGGATTAGGAGGAGGAAGGAAGGATGAATAGGTAGAGATGGAATTTGGGGGGGCAGTGAAACTATTCTGCTTGATATAATGGTGGATACATGTTGTACATTTGTCAAAAACCATTGAAATATCAAGAGTGAACTCTGAATTGTGATCTTTGGGTGATAATAATGTGTCACTGTAGGTTCATCAGTTTCAACAAATGTGCCACTGCTGCAAGATGTTCATAATGGTGGAGCTTGTAGGGCGTTGGGGGTCAGGAGGAATGTATGGAAACTTTGTACTTTCTGTTCAATTTTGTTGTGAACCTAAAACTGCTTCAAAAAGCACAATAGAGTTGGATTGTGCTGATAACATTGATAACCACAAGCTAATTTATGCATATTGTTGAAGGTCATGTAGTTTAGCCACAGTTTTTATACATGAAATCAAAATAGACTTTGATTATAGCTAGTAATATCATCTTTAAAGAATGGCATCTAATATACCTGTTTTTTAAAACAAGGGACAGCTACATGTTTGATAAACACACACACATGCGTTTTGGTGGTTTCATTATGTTCAGTATTTCAACATCTTGTTCTTTCTCTTGGAAACGTACGTCTTAACTATAATTGAATATATAAAATGAATTCTATACTTGTAAAACCCTTTATCTGTGATATTAATATTAATAGATTAGTAGAGTATTTTTTATTCTAAAGAATACATTCTTTTTGTACTTAAAGTATGATTAATGTATTTTTAGGGATAGATTTGTATGGGCAGTTTTATAATATGATAACCTAAGTAATTTTGGGATCAAGGAGCTAGTTTCATTTTACCTCCTAATGGCTGGGCATATGCAAGCTCCGGGTTAGAAAGGACTTGAAGGTCATCTGACCCAGTGAATCACAGATCTTGTGGCCCATCTGTAGTGCCCACTGAAGGGCTGCTCAGCTTTAGACTCTTTATTGTTAATTTAACAAGCTTCTTTTGAATGCCACCATGTGACAGCCGCTGCTGGGTGCTGTATAGGACTTCTTTCTTCTTTTTAGTCTAGCAGGAGAGACACAGGTCAGTATGTAAATTATAAAACAACATAGGAGGGACTGTAAAGAAGTGTGAGTAAAGACTGAGCTACTCAGTGTCTCATCAGTCATTCCATTTTACACAATTGAAACTCTTAGAAAGGCCTTTTTTTTTCTCTTGAGCCAAGTACTGCTGCTTTAGTCCTTAGTACTGCCCTTCTCCAGTAACCATTTTCTAGCTATTTCAAGACAATGTGTTGTCTTTCCAGTTGGTATTGTTTTTCTATTTGTTTCTTCTAGTTTTATTTTGCTTAAATTTGACCAAAGTTTCAGTCTGTTGAAGTACCATCAGACTTTCCTTGTACACACTTTTCGCTCCTTAGGGTTAATAAATTGGTTCCTTCTCTCCCCATCACGCTCCTCTTATTTCTCCTATGTCCCTGTCCTTCTTATTTTTTACATTTATTACTAAACCATTTGATAAAACTTTAAAACGTCTCAGCCCCATCCGGTGCCTCAGACAGTACTTTAACCTTAATAGGAACCTCACCAAAGGAAATATACAGATGTCAAGTGAGCATATGAAAAGACACTGCACATCATACATCGTCAGGGAAATGTAAACTAAGACAGCAATGAAATACCTCTAGGTACTTGTTGAATTGCCCAGTCATGTGGACTCTTTGTGACCCTATGGAGTGTAACCTGCCAGGTTGCTCTCTCCATGAGATTTCCAAGGCAAGAATACTGGAGTGGGCTGCCATTTTCCTCTCTAGGGGATCTTCCTGACCTGACCCAGTGATCGAACCCACATCTCCTACAAGTCTCCTGAGTTACAGGCAGATTCTTCACGGCTGAGCCACCAGGGAAGCCATTTGAATGGCCAAAATCTGAAACACTGACCACAGCAAATGCTGGCGAGGACGCGAGGCTGCAGGGGCTCTCACTCACCGCTGGCTGGGGGCACGGAACGGTGCAGCCACTTCGGAAGATTCGACAGATTCTCACCAAACTAAACATACTTTTACTATGTAATCCAGCAGTGGTGCTTATTAGTTATTTACTCAAATGAGCTGAAAAGTTAACATCCACACAGAAATCTACATGTGTAGATTTATGACAGCTTTATTCATAATTGCCAAAAGTTGGAAGCAACCAGATGCCCTTCATGGGATGAATGAACTGTGGTACATCTAGACAATGGAAAATGATTCAGTGCTTAAAGGAAATGATCTCTCAAACTGTGAAGACGCGGAGGAACTTTAAATGCATATCACTGAGTGAAAGATGTGCGTGCTGCCTACGTCAGACTCTTTGCAACCCCGTGGACTGTAGAACCCTCTAGGTTCTTCTCTCCATGGGACGCCCGGCAAACATACCGGAGTGGGTTGCCATTTCCTCCTCCAGAGGATCTTCCTAACCCAGGGACTGAACCAGCATCTCTTATGTCTCCTGCATTGGCAGGCGGACTCTTTACCACTAGTGCCACCTGGGAGCCCAAACAAGTAAAAGATACAAACCTCCAAAGGGTACGTGTTGTACGACTGTAAGTATATGACATTCTGGAAAGGGCACAAAGTCAGGGAGACAGTAGAATGATCAGTTATTACCAGGGATTAGGAGGAGGAAGGAAGGATGAATAGGTAGAGATGGAATTTGGGGGGGCAGTGAAACTATTCTGCTTGATATAATGGTGGATACATGTTGTACATTTGTCAAAAACCATTGAAATATCAAGAGTGAACTCTGAATTGTGATCTTTGGGTGATAATAATGTGTCACTGTAGGTTCATCAGTTTCAACAAATGTGCCACTGCTGCAAGATGTTCATAATGGTGGAGCTTGTAGGGCGTTGGGGGTCAGGAGGAATGTATGGAAACTTTGTACTTTCTGTTCAATTTTGTTGTGAACCTAAAACTGCTTCAAAAAGCACAATAGAGTTGGATTGTGCTGATAACATTGATAACCACAAGCTAATTTATGCATATTGTTGAAGGTCATGTAGTTTAGCCACAGTTTTTATACATGAAATCAAAATAGACTTTGATTATAGCTAGTAATATCATCTTTAAAGAATGGCATCTAATATACCTGTTTTTTAAAACAAGGGACAGCTACATGTTTGATAAACACACACACATGCGTTTTGGTGGTTTCATTATGTTCAGTATTTCAACATCTTGTTCTTTCTCTTGGAAACGTACGTCTTAACTATAATTGAATATATAAAATGAATTCTATACTTGTAAAACCCTTTATCTGTGATATTAATATTAATAGATTAGTAGAGTATTTTTTATTCTAAAGAATACATTCTTTTTGTACTTAAAGTATGATTAATGTATTTTTAGGGATAGATTTGTATGGGCAGTTTTATAATATGATAACCTAAGTAATTTTGGGATCAAGGAGCTAGTTTCATTTTACCTCCTAATGGCTGGGCATATGCAAGCTCCGGGTTAGAAAGGACTTGAAGGTCATCTGACCCAGTGAATCACAGATCTTGTGGCCCATCTTAGTGCCCACTGAAGGGCTGCTCAGCTTTAGACTCTTTATTGTTAATTTAACAAGCTTCTTTTGAATGCCACCATGTGACAGCCGCTGCTGGGTGCTGTATAGGACTTCTTTCTTCTTTTTAGTCTAGCAGGAGAGACACAGGTCAGTATGTAAATTATAAAACAACATAGGAGGGACTGTAAAGAAGTGTGAGTAAAGACTGAGCTACTCAGTGTCTCATCAGTCATTCCATTTTACACAATTGAAACTCTTAGAAAGGCCTTTTTTTTTCTCTTGAGCCAAGTACTGCTGCTTTAGTCCTTAGTACTGCCCTTCTCCAGTAACCATTTTCTAGCTATTTCAAGACAATGTGTTGTCTTTCCAGTTGGTATTGTTTTTCTATTTGTTTCTTCTAGTTTTATTTTGCTTAAATTTGACCAAAGTTTCAGTCTGTTGAAGTACCATCAGACTTTCCTTGTACACACTTTTCGCTCCTTAGGGTTAATAAATTGGTTCCTTCTCTCCCCATCACGCTCCTCTTATTTCTCCTATGTCCCTGTCCTTCTTATTTTTTACATTTATTACTAAACCATTTGATAAAACTTTAAAACGTCTCAGCCCCATCCGGTGCCTCAGACAGTACTTTGACCAGTGGTTTTCTCGTAGTCTTCTCTCTCGGATTCCTTCTTTGCTCTTCTCAAGTCTGGACTGGTTTGTTCCCTTGGTCTTCTGATAGCTGCCCTCATCACACTTTCACTTGTTTTCCTGGGAATTCCTTCCCTCAGTCTTCTATACTGAATTCCAGTTCCTGACCTTTCCCCACCCCCACCTTCTTTCTGCTTGCTGGAGGCCTGTAGGCTCTTCTTTCTGACCCTACTGTTTCAGAATTTCACAGTGATTTGTTTTGGTGGGATTTTATTTTATTTTCATTTGTTGAGTTGAGCATTTGGTGACCTTCAATTTGGGTAATGATACAGATATTTTATTAGGACACTTAATAGTTTCAGTATCTATATGCCTTATCTTTTAGGCTACTTGGTTTTCTTAGAAAAGAACTTTCCAGTCTCTTACTGAGGGATGTAGTCTTAGACCAGCCAGGATTCTGGGAGCCCAGTGGTTGAAGGAGGACCGCTCACCTCATCTGTTTGGTGTGTAGGTCTTCATATGAGCCCTGTTTTCACTGCCACTCTTCAATCCCTGCTTTAGCTGTCTGTAGTATCTGATTCATTCTGTTGTCTGTCTTGTAACTTTTCTGTCTTCCATCTTTTCTCATCTCCTCTCTTGTTTTCTTTGTAGTCATTATTATATAGCTTTAAAAATTTCTTTCAGTTCAGTTCAGCCGCTCAGTCATGTCTGACTCTTTGCGACCCCATGGACTGCAGCACACCAGGCTTCCCTGTCCATCACCAGTTTCTATAGGGGATAGTGATCTGTATTTCAGAGAATGTTAAATTTAACACATTGTGTGGACCTCTCAGCTTCATGGTGTCCATGATTTTGATCAACATATCTTTGTTGACCTTTTTCAAGTTAACAATTTTTTTTTTCACCAAAATAGGACAAAGAATCCTGTAGATGACATATAGCTAGAATAATTATTTCAAGTTGACCCAGTACCTTCTGGGCACTGCTAGTTACAACTAACCTTCAACTGTTTCAAATCAAAACTTAGGCATCCCAAGTTACTTGTAAGTTTAAAGGCATACACTATTCTCTTTATCCCCCTTTTAATACATACTATACTTGCCTCTAATCTGATTTTCCTCCAGTTCATTGTTGACACTGCTGTCAGAATAATTCATAAAATGGATGCTTTAGAAAAGTGATTTTTCTAAAGCTAATAACTCTCTTGCTTATAAGTCTTTAATACCATCACATAGATTTTTAGGATAATGTTTGCACTTCTTATCTAAGCCTGCAAAGACCATTCCTAGACCACCTCAGCATGCTTCCTTGGGTACAGCCCTGTGGAACTTGTAAGGTACACAGGGTAACATGTTTTACACAGGATGTGCCCCTCTACCTGGAGTGACTCCCCCCCCCCCCTTCCTCACTTAATTTTGTCTCATTCTGAATTATCTTCTCTTGGAAGGCTACCTTGCTTACCTCTGCTGTGTGATATTTTAAAATATCTTTTGCTGTGTCTTTTTAATGCCTTGAACCTTTCTGCCATAGCATTCATCCATATTATATTTGTTAAATATTTATTTATTTGGCTGTTCCGGGTCTTAACTGCAGTATGCAGGATCCTCGATCTCTGTTGTGGTGTGTGGGCTCTTTAGCTGTGGCATGCGAGCTCTTTGTTGTGGCATATGGGATCCAGTTCCCTGTCCAGGGATTGAACCCAGGCCCTCTGCATTGGGAGTGCAGAGTCTTAGCTGCTGGACCACCAGGGAAATCCCTAGATGGTAGTTTTTGATACTGTTTCTGTGCTTCCTCCAGCAAGCCTTCATATGCCTCAAGTACCAAGTATTTTTCTTCTTTTTTCCTAAAAATTAACATTTTTGTGTATTTTGATACAGTATCATAGTCATCTATTAATTTTAGACAGGAAAGATAGTCTAAATCTTGGGCAGAAGATAATGTGTCTTTGAAGAGGAAGCCTCTATAAGATGTCAGATACCAGCTTGGTGACTATGTCGTATTTAATTTTGTGTTTTTGACATTTAGCATAGTTGACATTTAGCATAGTGACTTAGAAACAGCAGATACTCAATAAATATGTGTTGAAAAAATGAATAAATGAATGATACCTCTCTACTCACATTACCTTAAAAACAGGTAGGGACCATTTATTCTAATTGACCTAGCTCCTCACCATTTCTCTCCAGGTCTTTTCTATTTCTGTTTTCTCATTCATTCATTCATTCAGAAAATATTTGTTGAGCTCCTCAGTTCAGTTCAGTTCAGTCACTCGGTCGTGTCCAACTCTTTGTGACCCCATGGACCACAGCACCCTGGGCCTCCATGTGCATCACCAACTCCCAGAATTTACCCAAACTCGTGTCCATTGAGTCCGTGATGCCATCCAATCTTCTTATCCTTTGTCGGCCCCCTCTCCTCCTGCCATCAATCCCTCCCAGCATCAGGGTCTTTTCCAATGACTCAGCTCTTCACTTCAGGTGGCCAAAGTATTGGAGTTTCAGCTTCAACGTCAGTCCTTCCAGTGAACACCCAGGACTGATCTTTAGGATGGACTGGTTGGATCGCCTTGCAGTCCAAGGGACTCTCAAGAGTCTTCTCCAACACCACAGTTCAAAAGCATCAATTCTTCAGCACTCACATCTATACATAAGTAATGGAAAAACCATAGCCTTGACTAGGTGGACCTTTGTTTGCAAAGTAATGTCTCTGCTTTTTCATGTGCTTCCTTCCAAATCATTTAATTTCATGGCTGCAATCACCATCTGCAGTGATTTTGTTGAGCTCCTGCTATATATCAAATGTGATAATAGCCACTGGAGATATAATGGTGAATAAAACACCTCATCTCTATCCTCTCAGAGTTTATAATTTAGTGGGAAATAGCAGTTACAATACAGTGTGAAACTGTTTCAGTGAGGGAAGTACACTAGAGTATTATGAGAACATGTAAAAGGAGTACCTAACTTGGGGCTCTCCAGAGGCTTTTTAAAGAAAGTAAAGACATGAGAAATGAGTAGGGTTACTCGTAGAAGGCTAAAGGAATGCCAGTGTACAGAGGTGTGCAAGACTCAGAGCTTGCTTTCTAGCTTCTCAAACTGTGAATTTTCTCTTTTTTTCCCCTTCCTGCCTACCTATATATAGTCCAGTCTTTACAACGTAGTTGAAAGCTTACCTCCTCAACTGTAATATTCATCTTTCCTTTCTTTTACTTAAACTTAGCATTCATTTGTGTCTTATTTTCACTTTAGTTGCCTTAAATATATTGTTAACCTGTCCTAGAGGGCGGAAAGTATACCTTATTTACCTCTGTTTCTTTCTTTGATAATACCTAATTAAATATATTGCTGTCTATCCAGTAAGGATTTAATAAATGCTTGCTGAATATTATAAAGGGGACAAAAAGAAATAATACATGTATTTTAAGGTTTCACATACTTTGTGAGGCTGCACCTCAAACTATACCGCATGTTCAAAATCAGAGCAAGAGAGGGGTTTTGAAAACTGTCCAAGCATTCATCTTCCTCTCTTTTTCACCATCTCACGGAATACATGTGTAGATTGTTGACAGGGAAATAGTTGCAGTCAATGAAATTGTCAGTTTGAGAGTGAGTGTTGTGTCTTTGTGTTTTGTATGTGCTTTGAAATATTTTGGAATGTTTTTAAGAACATTAACACTTGGATTTTTAAACTAAATAAAAGTTCTAGGTCATATGAAAACACTGTTACATTTTAATCAGTACCAAAATTTCAACTCCATCTGCTATAAAAGTGCAAAACTCATTTAAAACACTTAATAGTAATAGCATCTAAAGCTCTCTTGCCCTTGAAGCATTTTATTCTGCATTGGAATCAGGCTGTCTCTGACATTGGTATCTTAGTTTGATACATATGATTGAAGCCTGTTACCTTTGTAACGTAGCATTTGCTGAGTACGTACTACTCCAGTTTTGAACACCATATACAAACTATATGCATATGTTTGCTATTTTTTGGAACTTATTTCAATTTCCAGAACCTATAAATTTCTTGGAGTGCATTGACAGCACATTTAGCAACTGAATGAAAATATTAAGGCAGAGTATGAATCATTCTCAGTCTCAGTTCAGTCGCTCAGTTGTGTCCGACTCTTTGTTCCTTGTTTTCAATCACTATACTATGCTGCCTCTCTGAATATAGACACCTATACGAGGCATTGATAAGGAAAGATGATCAAAGTACACTATTAGGACGGGTGGAAAAGCAAGCTACTGAACAATTTGTGAAATCCATTTGTTTTTAAAAATGAGACAGATGAAGACGGAGTTCAGTTGAGTTCAGTTAAGTCAACTCAATTGTGTCTGACTTTTTGAGACCCCATGGACTGCAGCACACCAGGCTTCCCTGTCCATCACCAACTCCCGGAGTTTACTTAAGCTCATGTCCATTGAGTCGGTGATGCCATCCAACCATCTTATCCTCTGTTGTCCCCTTCTCCTCCCACCTTCAATCTTTCCCAGCATCAGGGTCTTTTCCAATGAGTCAGTTCTTTGCATCAGGTGGCCAAAGTATTGGAGTTTCAGCTTTAGCATCAGTCCTTCCAGTGAATATTCAGAACTGATTTCCTTTAGGATGGACTGGTTGGATTTTCTTGCAGTCCAAGGGACTCTCAAGAGTCTTCTCCAACGCCACAGTTTAAAAGCATCAATTCTTCGGCACTCAGCATTCTTTATAGTCCCACTCTCACAGCCATACATGACTACTGTAAAAACCATAGCCTTGACTAGATGGACCTTTGTTGGCAAAATAATGCTTTTTAATATGCTGTCTAGATTGATCATAACTTTTCTTCCAAGGAGTAAGAGTCTTTTAATTTCATGGATATTTTTTATCAGCACTAGAGTATTAGGTGTTTCTGGCAAATGCAAAAAAAAAAAAAAGTATCTAAAGCTAAGTATAACAGATCATACTTTTGAGTTAATTTTCATCTAAAGTTAACAGTGTCAAATCATTATCCCAAGTGAACTTCAGAATTCAAACCAAAAAAATAAATGGTTTCATTATGGAACTGAATGACATAAGCTGAACTTGGGCCTATAAACCCAGAACTTCAGAGTTTTAACCTCTCTTTAGCATAATCTCTTTGTGGCCTTGGGCAAGTTGCTTCACAAAAACAGAAAACAATCAAAATGAAAATGACAAAGGTGTAGAGATCTAGCTTTTAAAGCATTTGGATCTGAGAAGAGCCTCCTAAGTGGATGTTTTTCGTAGCTCTTCAGCCTTTCCATTTTAAACCTGATTTCTCTGTCTTTTATATTCTGTCTTCTGCTGTATTTATATCCTGTTTTCTTACAAAGACACAACATGTCCTTTAGAAGCATGTTTTATGAAGTAATAGATGTATAGGCCTAGGATTTTAAAAATTATACAAAGTAAAAGTTTTTTCATGTATTTATGTTTGTGTGTGTATATATATGTAAGACATTTCTGTATAGGTTACTGTTCACTAAATCATTCACTTCACATCCTAATATGAGATATCACTGAGGAATGGCTCACATTCATTGACATTCAGCTAATAGGAATATAAGAGATTTAAAATTCATATTTGTGGTTGAAATAATTACTCCCTGGGTTATTTTCCAGAGAATCACATGTGTTTTGTATTGCTGTAGGCAGGACTAGATATAGCTATTTGCCTAAGGATGTATAATCCAGGTGTTGGCCAAATGACTTTTAGATGAGAAGTAGAGAAACATCCTTAAAATCCCTTTTATCTTTTCTGATACTGATATTAGACTGTCAAAGAAAACACACTTTGCTAGCCATATTTCAGTGCCCTTTGGAGCAATGAAATAGTGTGACAATGACTGGTTTTTGAATTTTGCGTACATTACTTGTATTTGCAAATTCTTTTAGCACCACCAAAATATGTTTACTTTCTTTTTTTTTAATGATTTTAAAAAAATGATTCATAATATATTCATAACATTTCTTGGAAGATAAAGTTATTTTGATAATATTTACCTAT
>SJYC01020144.1:0-10248 GCA_006408675.1 Madoqua kirkii | reverse complement strand
TTATTATTATTCATAGATTAATATAACTTCAATTTTATATTTCATTTTATTTACCATATGCTTGCTTTGAATAAAACTGAAGTAGATTTAAAAAATAACTATCCCCTCTCTTTTAAGGAAAAAGTCATCACACTTATTTACTTAAGTAAATTCCATTAGTGGTAGTATTTCTCTTGGCTGTTTGTTCAGCCACTAGAGTCCCTTGTGACCTTGGGTATGTATTCGAAGAGGTGACTGCTGGTTCGTGATGTTCTAAATTTTCTGGTAGCTTGCCTGTTGCCTGCCTCTGGGTTTGTCTCGCCCTGATGCTGACTTAGGCAGTGTTCCTCCAGTCTCTTTTCTCCAGGCTTTGATGCATATGTTCTGAAGGTGGCCACAGTGACTTTGGGTAGCAGCAGATGGTGAACCTTCAGGCTGCCACCGGCTATACTGGTGTTAAGTTGGAAAGTGAACGTTTGATGAAGAATCAGTAGTGCATATGAAAGAGCTTTCACTGCTGAAATATCTTTTAATTAAAAAATTAGCATATGCAAACCTTTGCAAATGTGTGGGCATTTAAAGAAGTCTAAGATCAGTTGTTTTCTCATAGAGAAATTAGTTATTTACCAGCTTAGTTTTGTGTCACTTGCTTGTCCTAATGTCATTCTTTCCCCTTGTTCCTGCCTCAATTTGTTTGTAGTTAAGGCAGATAAGAAAACTAGGTAAACTGAAATGGGATGTTTTGGGGAATTAAATGTGTTTGGATAAACATTTAAACTATATTTTTATTTATGATAACTTGGAATTTAATAACTGGAAAACAGTATGGATCTTGCATACTACTTCCATATAATCCTAGTAGATCAGTTCTGTTGTTTCCTGCCTTTGAAGATACTTCTAGGCTATATAGACGCCTAGAGAGCTCAGCCCACTTCAAAATGATATTTCACCTTGCTGTAAGTTGCTTGGTGATGTTTTTGGCTTTGCCATCAATCCACAGAGCAGTATCCTTTTGGATTTTTTGTTCATTTACTTCTTGATGTTGTGTTATGTTGGAAATTCTGGCACCAATAAAACACTAATAAGATGCCAAAGAATTTTTTTTCTGTTTCCCTTCAGTCACAAGGGTACTTTTTATGGTTTACTGAAAACAGATCCTTAAAATCTCCATCTTTTAGGATAGAGCTGTAAGTATCCATGTCAACTGCTGTTCTTCATACTTTAGTTCTTATCAGTGAAACAACTTTTGTGAGCACAGGACCATCAGGAACAGATTGGTTTCATGGCATAAGGGCAAGAAGTGCCTCTCCACTGTCTGTTGATGCTGATGCTCCTGGTGCTGCAGTTTCTCATGGAAAAAAGTGGTAGGCTGAGTATCCTTTGGTTTTGAGTTGCTGGGCGGTGGTACAGGGGGCAGTGCTAGTTTCTGATGTCCAAGAAAGAGAAGGTTAGACCCCGGCGGGAAGAATTGGAAGAATTGTTGGTATTAAAGTTCACAAGTACTTTTTGTTTTCTGGTTGTTGAATTTTTATAAGATATCTCTCATAAGAATAAGGTATGGAACTAACAGTCAAAATACATTTTGAATATTCTAAGCCTATGAAATGAGATGAGTTTTAGCAATAAGTGTAAGTAACATTTGATTATCATCATGTGGTATTGACAGGGAAAGCAATGGTTTAGTACTTGAGGTTTGTGACTATTTCTACAGAAGAATAACATTACCAGTACCTATAACGCTGCCAAGATGAGTTTAGTGAATCTAATAATGGTCAAGTGTTGAGAACTATGTTGAGAAAAACTAGCTATCTTGTGCGATTGGGCTTCTCTGTTTTCTCTGGCTTCTTTCTTATGTTGATCCCCTTGTTCTCTGGTATATTTGTATGTGAATTCTAAGTGGTATGACTTACACAACTGAAGTCCATTTATGACATCCAGACAACACGAATAGCGCTGTGACCGCCGTTAGAGGAAAGGCTGCTTGCCCCACTGTGGCTGTCTCTGTAGGCTTTTCTTAAACGTTAAAAAAAAACAAACCCACTTTTATTAATTGTTTTGGAGTTCTGTGAAATAAGTGGCACCAAAGTAGTGAGAGATGTTCCCTTGGATTACCCAGGAAATCTTTCTTCTTAAAGGAATTGGAGCTGAAGTTACTTCTAGAGGCTTACAGACTTTGAATGTCAGCATTTAAATTAAGTATCTAAAAAAATTCAAAAATAAATGACATGTAATCTTCACTGAAGGGAACTTTCTGCACTTCCTCACCACGTTCATCATGTCTTTATTGCTGTTTGTCTCTTTTCTTTTCTCCGAATTTATTTTTCATGTGCCTAAAAATTAATTGTCATTTGATACTTTCGATATGCTCTCCTGCCTCCCCTCTTTCCAGAGGTAGTACCTAGTTAAACTTAGTTAAATGTTAAGTCTTCCCCATTCTAGTTAACAAAATTTACTGATAATCAGTTGGAGTTTTTCTTGCTACTATTGTGAAAGGAAAGTAGGCAAGTCTCATTGTGCTGTGGAACTGAAGAACAGATGAGGCTAATCCTAGAGGGATAAGTTGTTTGCTTTTTTTTTTTTTTTTCAGTTAGGAGCAGTGATTCTATATATTACCATGGGCAAAGATGGAGTAATCTCTCCTGTTAGACCATATGCTAATATAGTGCTGATAAGTAAGTGTGAAAAATGAAAGGGAAAAATACATTAATTGTATTCTCTCAATAAGGTATGCCATCCAAGATAATTATTTCATGACAGTTTGAGTTATAGAACTTGTTTTATCATGAAATAAAAGCTGGTTTTAGGAGCCTTTTATTGGAAAGACAATTGTATCAAATTAGGACTAGATTAGATTTTTGTCTTTATAAAGGTGAGCAAACCCATGAGCAGTTTTTAAATTGATGTGTTCTAGTCCACAAATGAACAAATTCTGTTTGAGGGTTAAAGAAGCTATTATTTTGTCCTTTATGCTGACAGCTTCATTACAGATTGGCCTACTGTTGGCATTAAAAAAATGTTTGGCTCCTTATGATCTTTGTGCATGCAACTATAATATTAATGCAGTGCCATAGCACTGTTCATTAAGAAATGACTCTAAATGAGGTTGAAGCGTGTAAATTTGGAAAGATACAGATGTTAAATGCAGTCGTTTCTCTTTGTATACAGCCGTATGGCTAATAATTTCCAAGTGGCTAAAGCTCTTGTTAGCAAGAGTGCTGGTGTGTTAAGAATGGCTCTATAAATAACTTTAAGAACTAAAGTTGAAGGTGCTTCTTTTAAAGACTATTGTTAACTAAACATTATTGCCAAACAGATGGAAAGCATTCACCAGCCTGATGTTTTTAGGTCTAATTATATTATCACCAGCCCTGTACGGCTCAGTTGAAGAGGTGTATCCAGAGGCCAATTTATAATCATTTAGCCAACACCTGTTTGGGAGAAATTGACAGTCAAAGGGCACATTTTAAAAAAATCACATATGTTCTTGTGTTTATTGCCTCAATGTGAACATTGTCTAGTCACAAACAAACTTGGTAGGAGAGAAAGTAAATGTAAACAAAGAAGCCCTTCTCAGCCATGTTTATTGATCTTAATTTGGCCTTTTTATCTATACTTCATGCTTCATGGCTAAGTGAGACCAGCAAAGAGATATCACTGCTGATTTACACAGGTACATATTGTCCAATTGATTAAGAAGCTTCTGGTAGAAAAAAGTTCTTTCCTTTGTACAGCTTCCATACCTTTTACCTGGTGAAATGTTTTGGATTGGAATCTGGTGAGTGACTTAAAAGAGTCACAAACTGATAGGAAAACAAATGAGATTTAAGGAACACTGAATGTCTTTACAGTCTCAGTAGATGTTTACTGAGCTCTCCTTTATAGAGATGTGCCTCCTTTTGCACTCATGATATTAATTTGACTCTCAAGGTTCAGGTTCTTTGAATATATTTCCTTGACTTGTAGGTTCAAGATTGGTGGTGAATACAAGTTCCAAGGGAGAGCAGTTTTATCCTATCTGAAAAAAGGTCAAACCTGATAATCCTATTAACTCTTTCATTTTAGTGTTTTTCCTTCTTCTGATATACTTCTTTCTGGAAAGATATGTATGTGTTTCCTCCATTTTCTTATTCCCCATTATTAACTCAGAGCAGTTCGCTTCTGTCCCCAGGTCACTGCACAGTGCAGTATTGAAAGTTCTCAGTGTCTTCCTAACTGCCTTAGGCTGTGGTCCTGTCTGAGTCCTTATTCTTCATGATTTCTCTTTGTTGTTTGGCACAGGTAGGTGATTACTCTCATTTTAAACAGTCTCTTTTCCTGATGTCTGTATTTTCTGCATTTTAGGGGTACATTTCGTAGCTACTATGGTGGTTATTATCTTGTATACCCTCAGTATTTTAGCTATGTATATACAGACATAAAATAGTATAGTTTAGCAGTTAAAGAGGAAGGACCCTGGAGCCAGATTGATAGGGTTTAAATTTCACCTCTCAGTTCAGTTGAGTTCAGTTGTGTCCAACTCTTTGTGACCCCGTGGACTGCAGCACGCCAGGCTTCCCTGTCCATCACCAACTCCTGGATTTTAATTAAACTCATGTCCGTTGAGTTGGTGATGGCAGCCAACCATCTCATCCTCTCTCATCCCCTTCTTCTCCCACCTTCAATCTTTCCCAGCATCAGGGTTTTTTCCAGTGAGTCAGTTCTTCGCATCAGGTGGCCAAAGTATTAGAGTTTTAGCTTCAGCATCAGTCCTTCCAGTGAATATTCAGGACTGATCTCCTTTATGATGGACTGGTTAGATCTCCTTGCAGTGAAAGGGACTCTCAAGATTCTTCTCCAACACCACAGTTCAAAAGCATCAATTCTTCGGTGCTCAGCTTTCTTTATAGTACAACTCTCACATCCATACATGACTACTGGAAAAACTTGACTAGACAGACCTTTGTTGGCAAAGTAATGTCTCTGCTTTTTAATATGCTGTCTGGGTTGGTCATAGCTTTTCTTCCAAGGAGTAAGCATCTTTTAATTTCATGGCTGCAGTCACCATCTACAGTGATTTTGGAGACCCTCAAAATAAAGTCTGTCACTGTTCCCACTGTTTCCCCGTCTATTTCCCATGAAGTGATGGGACCAGATGCCATGATCTTCATTTTCTGAATGTTGAGCTTCAAGCAACTTTTCACTTTCCTCTTTCCCTTTCATCAAGAAGCTCTTTAGTTCTTTTTTGCTTTCTGTCATAAGACTGGTGTCATCTATGTACCTGAGGTTATTGATATTTCTCCTGGCAATCTTGATTCCAGCTTGTGCTTCATTAAAATAAAGTCTGACACTGTTTCCACTGTTTCCCCATCTATTTCCCATGAAGTGATGGGACCAGATGCCATGATCTTCATTTTCTGAATGTTGAGCTTCAAGCAACTTTTCACTTTCCTCTTTCCCTTTCATCAAGAAGCTCTTTAGTTCTTTTTTGCTTTCTGTCATAAGACTGGTGTCATCTATGTACCTGAGGTTATTGATATTTCTCCTGGCAATCTTGATTCCAGCTTGTGCTTCATCCAGATCAGAATTTCTCATCATGTACTCTTCAGTTCAGTTCAGTTCAGTTGTGTCCAACTCTTTGTGACCCCATGAATCACAGCACCCCAGGCCTTCCTATCACCTACTCCCGGAGTTCACTCAGACTCAGGTCCATTGAGTCCGTGATGCCATCCAGCCAAATCATCCTCTGTCGTCCCCTTCACCTCCTGCCCCCAATCCCTCCCAGCATCAGAGTCTTTTCCAATGAGTCAACTCTTCACATGAGGTGGCCAAAGTACTGGAGTTTTTGCTTGAGCATCATTCCTTCCAAAGAAATCCCAGGGCTGATCTCCTGCATATAAGTTAAATAAGCACAGTGACAGTATACAGCCTTGATGTACTCCTTTCCTGATTTGGAACCAGTCTGTTGTTCCATGTTCAGTTCTAACTATTGCTTCCTGACCTGCATACAGATTTCTCAGGAGGTAGATCAGGTGGTCTGATATTCCCATCTCTTTCAGAATTTTCCATAGTTTGTGGTGATCCACATAGTCAAAGGCTTTGGCATAGTCATTACAGCAGAAATAGATGTTTTTCTGGAACTCTCTTGCCTTTTCAATAATCCAAGGAATGATGGCAGTTTGATCTCTGGTTCTTCTGCCTTTCTAAAACCAGCCTGAACATCTGGAAGTTCACAGTTCACGTGCTCTTGAAGCCTGGCTTGGAGAATTTTGAGCATTACTTTGCTAGTGTGTGAGATGAGTGCAATTGTGCATTCTTTGAGCATTCTTTGGCATTGCCTTTCTTTGAGATTGGAGTGAAAACTGACCTTTTCCAGTCCTGTGGCCACTGCTGAGTTTTCAAATTTACTGGCATATTGAGTGCAGCCCTTTTACAGCATCATCTTTTAGGATTTGAAATAGCTCAACTGGAATTTTCATCACGTCTACTAGCTTTGTTCGTAGTGATGCTTCTTAAGGCCCACTTGACTTTGCATTCCAGGATGCTCTAGGTGAGTGATCACACCATGATGATTACCTGGGTCATGAAGATCTTTTATGTATAGTTTTTCTGTGTATTCTCACCACTTCTTAATATCCTCTGCTTCTGTTAGGTCCCTACCATTTCTGTCCTTTACTGTGTCCATCTTTGCATGAAATGTTCTCTTGGTATCTCTAATTTTCTTGAAGAGATCTGTAGTCTTTCCTATTCTATTGTTTTCCTCTATATGTTTTTGTGAGCTTGAGCACATTAACAATTTTATGTTTGTTTTCTCATCTATGAAAGCGAGAGTCACTCATTCATGTCAAACTCTTTGTGACCCTGTAGACCCTAAGCTGCCAGGCTCCTCTGTCCATGGAATTCTCCAGGCCAGAATACTGGAGTGGGTAGCTGTTCCCTTCTCCAGGGATCTTCCCAACCCAGGGACTGAAGCCAGGTCTCCTGTGTTACAGGTGGATTCTTTACCATCTGAGGCACCAGGAAAGGCCTTCTCATCTATAAAAGTGATTAATAAAAGTATACTCGCCTCAGGACTTCCTGGCAGCCCAGTGGCTGAGATGCCACACTTCATTGCAAGGCGCATGGGTTTGATCCCTAGTTGGGGAACCAAGATCCCATGTGCTGCATGGTGTGATTAAAAAGAAAAGGAAAAAGTATACCTTCCTTATCAGATTGTTGAATGAATTATGTGATTTGATTCTTTAAACCCCGTCACAGTGCCTGCTCAAAGCATTCTAGTAGGATAATTTCTACTGTCTTTAATGGAGAATTCTTAGCTATTCATATACATCTCTAGTCCTGACTTATTTTCTAAACTGCATTCCCACGTTGCTATCTACCTTCCAAACTTTTATGCCTAAATTCATTCACATATGTTTAGTGAACAGTTACTTTGGGAGGTGGATAGGTTATGTGTTGCAGGAAATACAGTTTCTGCCCTGTATTAATTTTCTGTTGCTGCATTACAAATTGCCACAAACTCTACAGCTTAAAACAACTCACTTTATTATGTCAGAGTTCTCTGGATCAGAGGTCTGACATGAGTTGCATTGGGCTGAAATCAAGGTGCCGGCAGGGCTGCTTTCTTTCCCGGAGACTCTGGGGGAAAACTCATGTTCAAGCTCATTCAGGTTGTTGGCTGTATTCCTTTCTTCGGGGCTGTAGGACTGTGGTTGCTAGCTCTCAGCCAGGGGTTGTTCTTTGTGCCTAAAAGCTGCCTGTTCCTTCTCACGCTTACTGTGAGCTCCTTAGAAGTCTATGTCCTGTGTTTACATGTGGCCCTCTGTGTCTTGGAGCCAGCAGCAGCACCTCTCTCTCACACTATGAATCCCTCTGATTTCCCCTTCTGCCATATCAGTTTTGTGCATCATTACAGTTCTGGACTGAACAGTTCTCTAAGGGTTCATGTGATTTGATTGAGCCCACTCAGATAATCCAAGGTAATCTGTTTTAAGGTCTGTGTCCTAATTACATCTGCACAGTCCTTTTGGCCAAAAACATAACATATTCACAAGTTATGGAGATTAAGGTATGAGCATCATTGGCAACTGTTACTCTGCTTACAACATGCTGTTAAAAAGCTTGAAATCTGGTTGGGATATAGACCAAAGTGGCCAAATAAAACCATATTGAAGAGGCTGGTATTGTATATAGTAGGAAAGCATAGGAAGAAGAGCATCAGTGACATTTGAGCTGAATATGGAAATATGGGTGCTTGTTTGATAAGGGGCTGGGTGAGCATTTCAGGGAGAAGAAGCTATAATAGTAACAGCAGTAATAGTAACAACTGGCTGTACCAAGCACTTTTAAAGATTATCTCACTGAAATTCTCACAAATGGTAGATACTGTTACCTACCATTATGGGCTTCCCTTGTGGCTCAGCTGGTAAAAGAATCAGCCTGCAATGTGTGATACCTGGGTTCAATCCCTGAGTTGGGAAGATCCCATGGAGAAGGAAAAGTCTACCCACTCCAGTATTCTGGCCTGGAGAATTCTATAGAGAGTCCGTGGGGTCACAAAGAGTCGGACACGACTAAGCGACTTTCACTTCACCTCACCATTATATCTTCTATAGATGAAGCTGTAATATCTTCACATATGGAGTAGGAAAGGTAAAATTATCTTACTGGGTAATTGAAAGAATTAACAATGATTACACATGAGTAAAGCATAGCACATAGTAAACACTGAAATCATGGTCAGCGAAAGAGAGTAGAAGGTGGAGAAGAGAAGTACTCGGGGTAGAATTGACTAGGCTTCTAGGTCACTGGTCATGAAGGTGGCGACAGGGGGAACTCCCAGGACTTAGGGAGCTTTTGGATTTGGGGGTTTCATGGTGGCTTCCCTGGTGGCTCAGAGGTTAAAGCGTCTGCCTCCAATGCAGGAGACCTGGGTTCGATCTCTGGGTCAGGAAGATCCTCTGGAGAAGGAAATGGCAACCCACTCCAGTATTCTTGCCTGGAGAATCCCATGGACAGAGGAGCCTGGTAGGCTACAGTCCCCGGGGTCGCAAAGAGTCAGACATGACTGAGTGACTTCACCTTGACTTCACCTTGGCAGTCTGGGCATGGGTGATAATATTATTTAATACTATTAAGAGGTGAAACTGGGTTTTGTTTTTAGTGAGAAGAGGGCTTTGGGAAGAGGATGGGAATTCAGGAGGTATCCATGGGAGTATTGGTTTGAGATTAAGTGGAGTAGAATAGGGTCGATGAAGCACTGAGAAGAGGGGTCAAAGATGAAATTGTTGCTATGACTTCAAATTCATCAGGTCTTAAACAGGTTCCTTGCTTTAACTCGGCTGTTTCTTCTCAGCATTCTTTTATTTCCCCAAGCTTGATATCTTCTTTTACCCTTGGCTCCCAGCTCACTGAAGAGGTTAGGAAAGAAGGCCTTGGATCCAGTACTTATAGACTGCTGGGTGTTTACAGATTTCTGTGTGTAAGTTCTCCCACCACGGCCCACGTCAGACTCTGCTGCTTTTGTGCTACAGCAGTGGAGTTCAGTCACTACACCAGAGACTACATGGGCTGCAAAGCCTAAGACATTTACTGTCTGTATCTCTCCAGGAATAGTTTGCCAACCTCTGCTGTAATGTCTCCAAAATGATAAGATCAACATGATATAAAATATGTAAACATCAAATATATTTATAAACTATAAATGTAAATATGGGAGGATAATTCCCTATCTCTGTTCACTCTTTTCATCAAGATGGGTAGGTAGAGTAGGTGGTTTGAGGGGGTGATGTGTGAAATTATGACGTCATTTTTTGGATGTATGCTTTTTCTTTGAATAAGAAAAGTGACATGATATAACATATGACTTGCCAAAGCCTTTGACTTTGTGGATCACAAGAAACTGTGGAAAATTCTGAAAGAGATGGGAATACCAGACCACCTGACCTGCCTCTTGAGAAACCTATATACAGGTCAGGAGCAACAGTTAGAACTGGACATAGAACAACAGACTGGTTCCAAATAGGAAAAGGAGTACATCAAGGCTGTATATTGTCACCCTGCTTCTTTAACTTATATGCCGAGTACATCATGAGAAATGCTGGGCTGGAAGAAGCACAAGCTGGAATCAAGATTGCCGGGAGAAATATCAATAACCTCAGATATGCAGATGACACCACCCTTATGGCAGAAAGTGAAGAGGAACTAAAAAGCCTCTTGATGAAAGTGGAAGAGGAGAGTGAAAAAGTTGGCTTAAAGCTCAACATTTAGAAAACAAAGATCATGGCATCTGGT
>SJYC01020140.1:0-11956 GCA_006408675.1 Madoqua kirkii | reverse complement strand
ACACACCTACAAACACAGATTTATGTAAAAGATTTTATGTGCTTTATTACTGGAGCTATTAGCTTATCATAATATAGAATAAAATTTTTGTTACAGTATTTTAAATATGGAAGAAAAATAAAATGTCAAAAAAATAATTTTTTCTTTTGCCAGTATTTTTTTCTTAGCGGTCTCGTCTTTTATCATAAAAAAGCAGCTAGAAAATAGTCCTTAGAATATAAAGCACATAAAAACACAAAAGACTGGATTTGAAAGTTTAATATGCAATTAAGACAAGTGAGTAAAATTTGTTTATATGTTAGTTTTTATGCTAACATAATCACTTAAGTTTCCCATTCTAGTCTTAACAAGTTGATATGGTTTCCCGTCAGTGTGTCCTTCACCTTCATTTTCCAGCCTATTATGAGCCTTCATAAATGCTTGAGATTTGCATTGATATTTCTCATTGAATACTTTTCACACTTGAGAATTTATAGGTGAATGTGTGTGTAAATTGAAAAAGTCCGAAGTGCTTTTTGCCGCAGCCCAATCTCCACGCTCCCAGATGTCAAATGACAGCTTTGCTTCCTCTCTTAGGCGATTTCACACTTGGAAACAGCTCACAGCTGACGTTGAAAAGTGAAACAGAAAAACCATGCTGAAAACTATCTGCAAAATCCACTTTTAGAGCATGACATTTATTTACTACCATTCTTTGCTCTTCTTGCCTGATTTTGTCAGATAATCCATGAATATATTTTGGGGGCATAGTCTCTCCTGCCTTTCTCCATAAGCATGCTTTACCCACGATTAGTTGCCTTTTAAGCATGGTGTTCTGTGTGACAGTTATGTATTTGATAATTAGATCTAAGACTCAGACCATGGATGGTTTAAAAATACTGTGAGGGCGTCATAGGTTTAAGATTTAGAATATTGTGATGGAATTGAGAATTACCAAAACTCAGTATTCTGAATCAGCCATAAACTCATTGCATGACATTAGGCAAATTATTTAAGACTTTTTAGGCCTTATGATATTTCAGTAGTAAAATAGATGTTTAAACTTTTCTCTTAACATTTTATTTTGAAAAAATTTCAAACATACAGAAAAATTGGAAGAATTGTACACCCATATTTATCTGTCACCTAGATTCTGCAGTTAACATCCCATAATATTAATATTTGCTTTGTCATATATCTACCCAAAGTAGATTTATTGAATATTGAGGAGATGCCAGATGTCAGATGATCTAATAGCCCTTTATACAAAGTTTAGTCAAAACTGAAGTCCATCTTATTAAGGCAAGAACTTTTTCCCTGAGGAATAAATACTGATTTCTTATCTAACATCAGTAAGTTAAAAAATTATTTCACTTGGAGGACTAAGTATTCTGTTTTTACTCATATATCATTTGTACATAAATGATATGCAATATGGAAATGAGGAGTTTATGGAAAATATTTTCATTTGGAGGAAAAAAGCCAAGATAGCTCTTGAATAGTGTGAAATTTAACTGCCAAGATTTTACACAGAGTTGTCTAAAAGAAGAATCATTGAGCTCTCAGAATTTCTGGGTCCTAGGTAACTTCACCATGAGTGAGGAGTCTAATTTTACGCATGCGAAGTTGGTAGAGAAAGCAGACGAATATAGATGTATATTTTGAAATAATAATGTTATAACCAGGAAGTATGGCTGTATTTCTGGTCTAGTCTTCCACCCCATAGGAAAAGGAAGAAAAAGGCAAGAGGGAACCATAGAGGTAATTTTAAAAGAGTGAAATATCTGTGGTTAATATTTAAACGTTATGTTTCAAACAGAAGCTCTTTTGTTTGATTTACCCTTAAGCAAAACTTCAACAGTAGCTCTCTTGTACATAGTAAATGTTTTAATGTTTTCCTCGAATGATTAGCAAGTACTTTTAATCTTTTGCCTTTGGTTTCTAATGTTATAAAACTAAATCTATATCTTCTTTGAGAGAAGCAGTATCTTTTCAAGTTTGCCATAGAATAGTGGAAATTTTACATGAGAAAAATTCCTTCCGTCAGTGCACTCCATCCCCATCAGTACCCCTGTGTACTGATGAAGCTTGTGCCCTTAGTATATTAGGTTAGGCAAAAAAAGGTTCAAGTCAGCTTAAGTCATAATTAACCGTGTTCAGGAGGGCAAGAGCTTTCTGATGGAAAGAAGATTAAAGGGTTACTTTATGTATGTTGGGCTTCCTGGATAGCTCAGTTGGTAAAGAATCTGCCTGCAATGCAGGAGACCCTGGTTCCATTCCTGGGTTGGGAAGATCCACTGGGAAATGGATAGGCTACCCACTCTAGTATTCTTGGGCTTCCCTGTGGCTCAGCAGGTAAAGAATCCGCCTGCAGTGCAGGAGAACTGGGTTCAGTCCCTGGATTGGGAATATCCCTTGGAGAAAGGAATGGCTACCCACTCCAGTACTCTGGCCTGGAGAATTCCATGGACTTGTTTAGTCCATGGGGGTCATAAAGAGTCAGAAATGACTGAGCGACTTTCACTTATGTATGTTTGAGGGTCTGGAACTTTGGGATCAGTCCCTAGGCAGGGTATCCTGAAGCCTTCATGAATCCCTTAATCATGGGCCAGTCTCTTCACCTCTGCATTAAGGTCACTGTGTGTTGAAATAGACCCATTTTGAAACCATACTTATCAGGTCGGAATGTGATTTGGATCTAGTAAAAATGAGACAGAGGTAATAGAGTGTTTAGTCCTTGTTATTTGGCACTTGAGTAAATAAGTCCCTCTCAAGAGAAGAAATTCTTTAGCTATTAGAAACGGTAATAAATAAATTGATAACGGTAAACGAATTGATACTGTATTTCACCTCTTCTCTGTGAAAACAAAGTCACTGTCCATTTCCTAGTACTACCTGATATTGGGAAATAAGGGATTTACTTCAAGCTTCACATTATTAAAAGAAAGTTAATTTTCATCTCTTATTTCCTCCTAATCTTTCTCTTTATGATCTTAGACAAATTTCTTTTTTAGAAGAGGAACATGAGATTAGATTCTTAAATAGTTTTAAGTAATAGCTGCATTGTAATGCTTCTTAATTTTAAGACCAGATGTGTTTTTTGGCAATTGTTCAGTTAATTGACCTTACCACCGTATTATTCTGAAGAAGACAGGGAGCTGTCTTTTACTCCTGATACTTAACACGAAGATGAAAGCTGAGTTCAACGTTACTTACCAGAACTCTTGCCAAGCTGCTTTGACCAAACCCCAATTTTTATACCATGTAAAATCTTGTCAGTTTGAGTCACCAGGAAGTAACCAGGTCTGATGCCTGGTTATTCATAAACAGTTATGCATAAATACTTCCTTCAAATAAATGTTTAAAAATCCTAAGGTTTTAAGAAATTGATGATAAAGCAAGGAAAATTCCTGAAGCTCCCTTCATAGCGGTGCCTGTAGCTCTGCCCGCCTGACACAGCAGCAGAGCAGCAGGGAGAGGGAGAGCCGTGCCTGTCACAGTCACGGTTTCCAGTTAGCCTTTTCCTCATCAATCAGATGTAATGGCTTTGGTTGGGGAACACTGTGACACCCGATGGCTTTTCAGAATGGAGTTGCTGTGATATGATCAATGGAAAGTGGCGCATGCTATTGGTTTTTTTCCTACCAGAAATGCAGGGTGAGAGTTTAGTAAGCAGGACTGTACAGAGCACAGAATTACAGTCAGTCAATCAACCAGAAGTCATTGGTAGTTACCTGTTTCTTATTTTATCTCACAAGAAAAGGATACAGTAACAGTACCTATAAACTTCCTTGAACCAGTAACTTTTGGCTCTGGAATGCTGCATCTAGTTAAATCAAGGAGTCCTGACCCAAGTTGTGCAGATAATTGTGTAAAAGCTCAGAACATGGTTGCCAGGTCGCCATGACAACAAGGAATTAAAATATGGGTAGTGAGAGAGGCAGAAGTCTGTCACCCCCCCTGAATTGTTTTAGTGTGGTGTGTTACTTATGTTCAGGTCTTCACAATACAACCCAGGGCCCAGGGTTTCATATCATGACATTACCTGGAAACCACCCGAATTAGTCTGGTGGTGGCAGGAAGCAAGGCTAGAGACTGGGATGAGCCAAGAGAGGGCAGGAGCCCCGCCTCCCTCCTGTCATCTGGGGCCTGAGGAGAAGCATAGAGCCCGGCCGCTGCGAACTCTCCCCTCTGGAAAGTGCCAGCCTCTGTCATCGGTCTTCTCTGGTCACACTCTAATGAGCCCCAGTGATGCAATAGCAGCAACTTTAAGCAGTTCATACACTCTACTTGACGATAAGGTATTTGAATAATCAGTTGAGTACCATGTTGAAGGACTTTATGGTGTATGGAACCAGATAACTGGGCAGCTTACATTTTCTGAAATACAGATAAAACTTTATTAAATAACAAAGGAGCAAAATGCCCATTTGAAAGGATGGGCTAGGAAATGCAGATTCTAGGCTCTAGTTAGGTGTTATCTCCAGCTGACCTGTTTACAGCACATTTCATATAGTTGTGTCTAGATTCCTTCCATTGAACACGGGAAGAGGAAAGCTCAGTTTACTTCCCAGATCTCTTTTCTTCCTACTCCCAGGGCTTTCCAGTCCCTTTTCCTTACCACATGCTCTCAGTGCCAGGACAGACTAGCAGTCACACTCTGCAGAGGGGAGCCCTGGAAGGTGTCCATTTGACCACCCTCTTTAAGCCACCGTCATCTCTTCCCTGGACTGTTGCAGTCCTTATCCTTAGCTCACTGACCTCCATTTCTACCTTGTTCTAATCTGGGTTTCATCCAGCAGCCAGAGTGATGCTTTAGATAACGTTTAGAACTTTCTGGCCTACCGCATGAAAGATGCAGAAAGGCTTGCTGTAGATCTCTGTGTTCAATGAGACGTAAAGAAAATGCATGCAGGGCAGCTTTTGCAGGTGTTTTAATGCATCATGCTACAAAACATGAAGTGGAGATAGTGGTTCAACACACATCTATTAATGAGCTGTCCACGTGCCAGGTGCTGTGCCTTGGAGCTAGAAACAAGACAAATTTGGTTTGATATTGACAGTTACTTCTGAAGATTTGTGTGAAGAGACAGCTCAAACAGTAGACATACACAGTTAGTTAACTAGGACACTAATGGACTTTATAGGTGAATAGTTATGTTTACAGAATTGTAATTTACCAAGCTAACAAAAGATATGCTTAGCTGTCCCTCTTCTCACAGTTTAGTTCCATGTATTGTTGGATATATACAGAGAAAAGAAATGTTTTCTTCCATGTTTCTCTTAGCTCTTAGTCATTATCTGTAGTGGAAGACTAATGCTCAGCCCCTGCATAGAAAATCTTTATACACAGCAAGAGCTGGTGAGAGAAATTGACTAGAATTTTGTAATTCTAGTTCCTTTCAATTAGCAACAGATGCTGCAGGGAAAGACTGTCTATGTAGAAACACAGAACTAATGTTTCCATGCTCTAGCTGACATGGAATGCTCATTGCAGAAGAAAGATTCTTTTCCTTGGTTCACATATATCACTAATGATAGATCACATTAAAATAAAAATTTCTAAGGCCATTAATGAAGTCTGACTCTTTTGGAAGAAAGTTAATAAACTATTTGTTTTAAATTTTACTGAACACTTATAGAATTTATGGAAAATTTAAACACCATAGCTTTTTTTTTTTTGATACTGTAAAAGTATATGTGGTGCTCAATTTTAAGGTTCGTAAGAATGTGGCTTAATTTTTATATTGTCCTATTCACCAAAGATCTCTCTCTTATTCTAAAAGCTTATATATTTTTCTTACTTTTATTTTTCCCAAAAGAGAGACTTGGAATCCTTGAGTCATATAATTAACTTCAAAATTTAAACAGTTGTTTTGGGAAGAAAATCCTGTGACATTGGAGAACTGCATTTACACTCCCTCCCACTTCCCCTCAAAGTATACTTACTATTGATTATCATTTTAATGTATTCTATAGGTGTATACTTTTAAAATTGTTCCATCATTTGGATATTTGGATCAAGTGCTCCATCATTTATGTGACTAGTTCTTTTAGCATCTAAATATTGGTTTAATTTGACTATTCTATTTATTTGCAACAATAGTTGCGTTTTTATTGAGTTTATATGACCTCTTAGTAACAGTTCCACAATTACTGTAACTTCGAGAGTGAAGAGAAATGAAGCGTCTAAGATTCTGTTTATTAAACAGAAGTGTAGTTAAGGGGAAGAGTTTGGGAGAGATATTTAAATACTCTAAATTTAAATAGAATTTCTCTTTATGTGAACATACTGAATTTTCTATCATATCCTGAATGGAAGAGAGCGGCAACAGAATATACTGCCAGAGGGAGGTCAAGGAATTGTCTCTTAGTATTTCTGGAATGTGGGTGAGTAGCTATTTGTTGTTATCAGTAGAGGTAAGAAGGATGCGATGACACATGTGGGTCTCCCTTAGTGGAAAAACCAGGGAACAGAATCCAGTGACGTCCCCAGTCTGAAAATGCCCCTTAACAAATGCATCAAAGCCTAAATGTGGAATATCAGATTCCCTTCTTTATCAAGCACCACAGCAGTGATGTCTCTTAAAGAAAAGTAAATTTTAACTCTGGGAATTCAGTTTAAATGCAAGGTAGTTCCTTCTTCAAAAGCTTTATAGGAAGGTTGGTGTTCATTTTTAAAGCTTGAGTTTGAGACACATTTTCTAGGTTTTAAAGTTTTCTGTACAATTTCTCGCTTTTTTTAGTATTATCTGCAGTTACTTTTGAGTCATGTCTTTGACAGATTCATGTGGCTTTAATTGTATAGCCCTAAAAGGCAGGGAGGGCCTCGGTCAGTAGACAGTACGTGTTGTGATTTCAGTAATGTTGGGGTCACCTGGCCTCTCCCATGTCCCAGACTTCACATAGTCTAAGAGTGTGTACTTTGCATCTTTCCCTTCTCTTCTCATACACACAGAGATATTTTTCTTTGGTCTCCTGAGTCCAGGGTTTCTGCTTTTTTTACTTTTCTGGAGTGAGGCTGCTTATAACACAGTTTGGGGGTCAGGTTAACATGATTATTTTGGATTGTAAGAAGGAGACAGTAAACTCTGACTATCATGAGGACTATAAAACTCTTATTCTGTGTTTTCGCAAGCCTTTTGACAATATGGGTTACTAAAGCAGCATTATTTTTCTGAAAAATATCCTAGCTTGTTGAAGTGTTCTGTGAGTTAAACATGAGTGAAACAGAGGTAAACAGTTTTTATGTTGTGATATCTTTATTGTTTTATTTAAACGTTATTTCAGTTGTGAATTTTGGTAGTTTGAATCATTAGTGTGAATCAGTGAGATTTTATATTTTTAGGATATGAGGATTGATAGGGCTAAAACGGGAGTTCTAGAAGTTTACTGCAGAGTTCTTAGATATTTGCTGTCCTCCAAAAAATTTGGATGAGTTGAAAGTAATCTGGAGCTGAGTTTGTGTATCCATTACGTTAAATGATAATCGCGGTTAGATTTAGTGACACTGATTCATTTTGCTCACCAGGAGAAGGGAAGAGTCACTGTGGAGAGAAAGGAGAAGAGAGACTGAGGAATGTTGGCTCTTTTTAGCATAATCCCACTCTTTGGGCGTCTTAGGTTAATGGAGATAGAAGTTATGAGAAAGGCTCATGAGTGCTTTTGAAAACACTTTCAGGATCATAAAATTACAGGTAGAAAGAATGTTGGAAGTCTGGCTGTCCTCATTTTCAGAGAAGCTGAAATACCCAGCTGGGCTCAAACAGTAGCAGAACTAGAGCCCCATTGGTACATTTCTTTGACTGGAAGACAAAAATCCAGCATCCTTTGATATCGCTATTTGAGTTTTCATGGGAATAACCTGAGAATTTGTTTGTTTCTATAGGGAATAGTTTACTTCCTCCACCGTCCCCCACCCCCACTCCCCCATCACGTTGCTTAATGCCTGTAGCCCTACCGTACTTATGGAGACTAGGGAGACTGCTCAACCACCCTGGAAACGGCAGATACAGGCTGTAGTGTTGGGGGAGGGGTCCACGTGGAAACTCAACACACTGGGTTTTATAGGGAAGATATTTTGAAAATTGACAAAGCAGTGGTAGAATTTATCCTTTAAATTTTTTGTTTTCTGCTCCCCACTCCCCCAGAGATTTAAAAAATTCAAGGTGGGAGTTTAAAGGAATTTATCAGCTTTACTACATTATACTTTAAAAGAGTGTAAGAGTATAAGAGTTTAAAAAAAAAAGCCTCACAGATTTATTTGATATTTCTTTATATTCTGTGTGTTTGACTTTAGATATACATACCTATTCAGCTTGTGTTTGTAGTAGCTATCATGTAGCTTTATATATGAATCGGCACTCTTGTTTAATGCTTGAAATTTTGTATAGACTACAAATAAGCAATCTTAGAATATTAGTTTTGACAATTGCACAACCTCAGTCTTCTTTTTGGCAATGAGATTCAGAGTGTATCTTTAAAATTTTAATCTAAGAATTATCAATGTATAAAGAATGTTAAAAAGACAACCAAAATATTTTATTTTGATTGTTAAGAGAAAGTGAGACTCTATTTTAAAACCCCAAAGGAGAAATTTTATAACTCTATGCTTCCAGTTGTTCTAACATTTACATTTTCTTAGCCATTGGGAAGTTCTTTGTATCTTATCTAAATACAAAGCTCTTTGTTGTAGTTCAGAGTTATCTATTAAAATCAAGGACAGTTGGTTATGATGTTAATTTCACATTAATTAATGAATCCCTGCTTAATATAAACTCATTTTGAAGTAGTTCAAGCTGCATTGTTAAGGGGATGGATTTAAAATTGTTTAGTGTCTTTTTCCAGGTTTCCATGAGAAAAAAATTAACTTTTCAAAGTTGCTGTCTTTATTTATTAGTCCAGTCAGATTAAAGATGATATTCAGCCTAGCTGCCTCCAGATTTTCAGGTGCACTTTTTTCTTAGATTGGGGGTTCAGTAGTTTCTTTAGGCTCCAGTGCTTTAGAAATTCCACTGAACCAGTGGTGGCTAAGGGGTGAGGGGAGGAAAGCGAGAATTAGGGGAGGGGAAAAGAAGCAGGCCATTTGTGGAAGAAGGAAGAGGGGAAGATCAAGGAAAGATGGGAAGAGAAACGGGGAATAGATGAAACAGACGAAGGTGGAGGGTGCCGGAGTGTCTCCAGCGGTCACACGGGATGCCGGTAGCGCGTCCTGGGCCGTCCGGTGAGCCCACTGAAAGTGGGAAGCGGTGAGCCCACTGAAGGTGGGAAGTGCGTTGGCTTTGCGGCTTGTCTAGGTCTCTTGCTACTGTCTGTGTTGTCTCACATTCAGCCTGAGGCTTGTTTTGAAGCGCTGTGTTGGTTGTTAACTTACCTGTTAAGGTTCGGGCAGAAAATTGTGAGAGATTTCAGAGCAGCATAAAAAACCAAAGAACCTTGTCCTTAGACGCCTTAGTTGAGCGAGGTTGCGGAAAACCAATAGAGGCGAAGCACCTGGTCTGTCTCCGCAAGCGCCTCTCAAACTTTCCGTCCAAGTGGTTCTGACTGTAGAGGTGGCATGAAATGGGCACCTCTGAGGCTAGTCATGTGACCCTGACGTTGCTTTGAGGTCTTTTTATCTTGCAAATCCATGCAAGGTTTACATTCTGTTCCATGATGGGTCTGTGTTTCTTTTAATAATAAAACAACATCCTGCTCCCTCCCACACATAAAAATCTTTGATGCTCAGGAAGATGCAGTGTGCTTATGGTAGCACCAAGGAGCAACCCCCCCCCCCGCCCCGCCCCCCCCTCACCACGTGGTAACGCATTTCAGCCCCAGTCGCCTTCCTAGCAGTGATCTGGGAAGCAGGCAAACACACAGTGCTTGGTCGATCTAGGCAGCACTGGTGATGGCAGTTTGGACCTTAGCTGAATTTGAAAGGTCCCTTTATAAATTGTATTAGCCATTGATTACCTTGCAAAGACTTACCCCAGTGACCCTTTGCTCACTTGTGACAGGAAACCTTTGTGAGTGAGGCTTGGGGTGTGATAGTCTACTAGCTCCTCAGGGCATGTTGTTAGACTCTACAACACATGTCTGATTTTCACAACTTAATCTGAGCTGACGGGATCAGGTGTTTCCACTTTGCCTGAAGACACAAATATAGCATTCTTTCTCCTCCAAAGTCTTTCTACACAAGTAAGTTCTCCATAAGGATGCTTGGAAATTTTAAACAATTCGTGTAAAATGTTAAACACGGTTCCTTACATATAGTAAGCAGTCAGCAGATGTTAGCTACTGTTTTATTGTTGCAACTATCATTATTGCAATACATGCCCACTAGCAACATTCATACACAGAAAGTTAGACTTGGAGGTGCCACATTCAAAACAGATGGCTGGTCATTAACTTGGGGTCTTGAGTTGTGAACATATAACACCTTTATAAAAGTGATGAGTTTATAGTACTTGCTATAGGATTAAAGAAAATGACACAACATATTCTTGAGCAAGATATTTAAAAAGAAAGCCATTAACCCTGCTAGGGGGGAAGCTGACTTTAGCTTCATATTATTTAGCAACCAAGTAAGTACATAGAGTTCTGCAGAGCAATAGTGCCTAGCAGGGGACCTAGTTAGTACTGCTTATAAGTGTTGGTTTGAATGAATCAAATACATTGAGACCTCATTATGGAGACCTGAATGTATACATGCCTGGTTAAGCAAGACATTTGAATGTTACTGAATGTTTAGCGAGAAGCCGTTTCAGAATTTTGAATAGGTAAGTGATATAATCCATTGCCTGCCTTAGGCTAGAGGGAAATGTGCAAAAGGTTATTATATATGATGATAGGGCTGAGGTAAATTTCTTCTGCTTTCCAAATGTTTCTAAGAACACACATCCTTTCCAAAGTTTCTAGAGCACTCTTCTGAAGGTGATGGTGGCTCTCTGTGGATGCTGGGAATGGAGGTGAGGGTAGTATATTTGAATCTGGGAGGGGTAGTGTAAGTACTTCAAATGAGAGCCCCCAAGGAATGGTCCCTCAAGAAAATCTTCAGGAAATACGTTAAGTGTCAGAATTGTAGGTTATACAGCTAAATTTAACCTAGAGGCCCTCAGATCTAATCCTCATGTTAGGATGAGATCAAGTGAATTCCTCAAGGTTGTTACTTAGTCCAGGTCTCCTGGTTCCTAGTCCTCTACTGTCTCAAATATATTATACAACACGTTAAAGTAGAGGATCACTTCTCAGGCTTTTGGCTAAGTTCAAGTGTAAAGTTGTAGAGCAAACTGTAGGCAGACAGATTCTTAGGGAGGACTGACCTATAATAGCCTCATCTTTTCTGCTCCAACAAGCCTGAATGAAGTTTTCATGTCATTTCACTATATGTTTAAAATTATACCACTTAGATATTCATGTAGGTTAGTAAGTATAGAATGAAAATAAAGATCTCACTATCCCAGAGGCAAAAACTAAAACATTTTGTTGTATTTTCTCACCAGTCTCTTAGAAAAAAAAATAAATATTTTTTAAATTAAGATTCTATTGTTTTATAGCTGTTTTTTAAAATTTAATATATCCAGACATTTTCTTATATACTTCAACCTTGTGTGAATACATCATTTAAAATGTTTATGTGGTAATGTTTCATTGATGTGCCAATATATGAGTAACTGACCCTTTGCTGTCAGATGGTAAGGTAGTTCTCAGTTTTTCAAACAAATAGGCTATTTTGTGAATACAGATGACTCTCAGGGGATTAGGAGACTTCTGGTCATTCACACAATAATTTGACTTAGTTAAATATCTATGTTTTCCTCTTACCACCTAGCTGAGAGCAGCTGAGTTAGAGGATAGAGGTTGTCATTTGGTGGGCCGCAAAACGGGCGGGGAAAGACTGAGTGGGCGCTGGTGTGGAGGGTGTAGTTGGACGTGGGCCTTTGGCAACCCAGAATGGGGCAGGGATAAGGAAGAAGGTTGCTGCAGTGGAGTAATT
>SJYC01020139.1:0-29182 GCA_006408675.1 Madoqua kirkii | reverse complement strand
GGGAACCCCCCCCCCCCCCCCCCCCCCCCCCCCCCGTCTCCCCCCGCCCCCCCCACCCCCCCCCCCCCCCCCGCCCCGCCCCCCCCCCACCACGTGGTAACGCATTTCAGCCCCAGTCGCCTTCCTAGCAGTGATCTGGGAAGCAGGCAAACACACAGTGCTTGGTCGATCTAGGCAGCACTGGTGATGGCAGTTTGGACCTTAGCTGAATTTGAAAGGTCCCTTTATAAATTGTATTAGCCATTGATTACCTTGCAAAGACTTACCCCAGTGACCCTTTGCTCACTTGTGACAGGAAACCTTTGTGAGTGAGGCTTGGGGTGTGATAGTCTACTAGCTCCTCAGGGCATGTTGTTAGACTCTACAACACATGTCTGATTTTCACAACTTAATCTGAGCTGACGGGATCAGGTGTTTCCACTTTGCCTGAAGACACAAATATAGCATTCTTTCTCCTCCAAAGTCTTTCTACACAAGTAAGTTCTCCATAAGGATGCTTGGAAATTTTAAACAATTCGTGTAAAATGTTAAACACGGTTCCTTACATATAGTAAGCAGTCAGCAGATGTTAGCTACTGTTTTATTGTTGCAACTATCATTATTGCAATACATGCCCACTAGCAACATTCATACACAGAAAGTTAGACTTGGAGGTGCCACATTCAAAACAGATGGCTGGTCATTAACTTGGGGTCTTGAGTTGTGAACATATAACACCTTTATAAAAGTGATGAGTTTATAGTACTTGCTATAGGATTAAAGAAAATGACACAACATATTCTTGAGCAAGATATTTAAAAAGAAAGCCATTAACCCTGCTAGGGGGGAAGCTGACTTTAGCTTCATATTATTTAGCAACCAAGTAAGTACATAGAGTTCTGCAGAGCAATAGTGCCTAGCAGGGGACCTAGTTAGTACGCTTATAAGTGTTGGTTTGAATGAATCAAATACATTGAGACCTCATTATGGAGACCTGAATGTATACATGCCTGGTTAAGCAAGACATTTGAATGTTACTGAATGTTTAGCGAGAAGCCGTTTCAGAATTTTGAATAGGTAAGTGATATAATCCATTGCCTGCCTTAGGCTAGAGGGAAATGTGCAAAAGGTTATTATATATGATGATAGGGCTGAGGTAAATTTCTTCTGCTTTCCAAATGTTTCTAAGAACACACATCCTTTCCAAAGTTTCTAGAGCACTCTTCTGAAGGTGATGGTGGCTCTCTGTGGATGCTGGGAATGGAGGTGAGGGTAGTATATTTGAATCTGGGAGGGGTAGTGTAAGTACTTCAAATGAGAGCCCCCAAGGAATGGTCCCTCAAGAAAATCTTCAGGAAATACGTTAAGTGTCAGAATTGTAGGTTATACAGCTAAATTTAACCTAGAGGCCCTCAGATCTAATCCTCATGTTAGGATGAGATCAAGTGAATTCCTCAAGGTTGTTACTTAGTCCAGGTCTCCTGGTTCCTAGTCCTCTACTGTCTCAAATATATTATACAACACGTTAAAGTAGAGGATCACTTCTCAGGCTTTTGGCTAAGTTCAAGTGTAAAGTTGTAGAGCAAACTGTAGGCAGACAGATTCTTAGGGAGGACTGACCTATAATAGCCTCATCTTTTCTGCTCCAACAAGCCTGAATGAAGTTTTCATGTCATTTCACTATATGTTTAAAATTATACCACTTAGATATTCATGTAGGTTAGTAAGTATAGAATGAAAATAAAGATCTCACTATCCCAGAGGCAAAAACTAAAACATTTTGTTGTATTTTCTCACCAGTCTCTTAGAAAAAAAAATAAATATTTTTTAAATTAAGATTCTATTGTTTTATAGCTGTTTTTTAAAATTTAATATATCCAGACATTTTCTTATATACTTCAACCTTGTGTGAATACATCATTTAAAATGTTTATGTGGTAATGTTTCATTGATGTGCCAATTATGAGTAACTGACCCTTTGCTGTCAGATGGTAAGGTAGTTCTCAGTTTTTCAAACAAATAGGCTATTTTGTGAATACAGATGACTCTCAGGGGATTAGGAGACTTCTGGTCATTCACACAATAATTTGACTTAGTTAAATATCTATGTTTTCCTCTTACCACCTAGCTGAGAGCAGCTGAGTTAGAGGATAGAGGTTGTCATTTGGTGGGCCGCAAAACGGGCGGGGAAAGACTGAGTGGGCGCTGGTGTGGAGGGTGTAGTTGGACGTGGGCCTTTGGCAACCCAGAATGGGGCAGGGATAAGGAAGAAGGTTGCTGCAGTGGAGTAATTTCAGTATTCCGCCTAGAAATGGCTCTCTTTCTGATGCCTGTGACCTTTACTTTAAAACTTAAAACTCAAGCTGTATTACAAGTCTTTTTGATTTTCCAACATAGTAGATTCGCTGAGTATCTGTTAAAAGACTGGGCGCCTGAGCACCTCTTCCACTTACTATTATTGTCCAGGTTCCAACCTAACTACTTACAAAGCCTTTTCAACATGATTATTGTGAGTTGTGGGCTACCGGCAGACAAATATCAAGCATGTTTTGTCAGTCTAATGGACATGAAAGGGCAGATATATTCAGGCTTAGTGACTAGTTGGATCTTATTAGGAAAGGACAAGAAGACATCAAAACATGAGTTAGCTAAAAACCTCAAAAATGGTGAAATGAGGCGTTATTGCTGATTTGTGGAGAAACCTGAAAGATTACACCTGAAAACGATTACATTTCAGGAACTTGTGCTGGTGAGAGATAGGGATAACACAGATAAAATTGTAATTTGGAGATATTCTAAAAGCCCTTATCTTAGCCAGTAGTTTCAGTTGTGGCTTAAAATACCGTATCTGTCTGTACTTCTGAATAACAAATTTGCATTTCACATGCTCCTTCTTTAGTTGAAAACAATATAGGAGAGGGGTGACACTATAAACTGGGTCTCAGTTCTGCTGCTGATTTACTGTATGACATTGGACAAGACACTCACCTTTCTGGTTTCTGGTCTGTAACGCAAAGGATAATTAATACTGGTTTGATAATTTTCAAAGTTCCTTCTGAAACCTAGAGTCTTTATTTCTAAAACAAAAAATGACCTCTGAGATAGAGTTGACTGTATATTCTCAAATTTGAAAAATTAAGCAAAATGCTGATCTAGTAGATTGATGTAACTTTTAAAAGTATAGCATCTTGAAGGTGTCCCTCTATCAGCTGAAGAACAAATGTCTCAGTTTAATATATGACTGCATAGGAAAAAAAAATGCAACCACAGTAGGTGACCAAAGGGATAAGTAACTTTCAGGAATTTTGAAAGCCCAGTAGTATTTAGTATGTGCTCTCTCAGCATTAAAAAGGTCACCTTGCTAATACATGTTAATTTTGAGAGTTTAATTGACCTTTGGAATTTTAATATCAACCTTTTTTGGTGTGTTTAGAGGTTGGAGCAATCACGGAAGAAACTGAAGCCTGTGATTGGTGGAGTTTGGGTGCTGTCCTCTTTGAACTTCTCACTGGCAAGGTAAGCAGTGACCTGGAGGTTTAATAAGTTTATCCAGATGCTACCTTGATTATTTGAAATCAAGGTAGTTTTGCCTTTAGTTTTTAGGTTGGGGACTAAGTAACAAAACCTTGATATCAAAAGGGATGGGATACCAGAAAAATGCAAGTTTACCAAGATTCCAGGTTTTTTAAAAAGTAGAATGGTATTACATTGAATAATTGATAGTAAAATTCTGTTATGTCACAGTGTTAGTACATAGTGAGATATAAGACTAGACATTCTTTCTCTTCTTTTTCTGTGATTCAGTTTTAACAGAGTTAAACCTGTAACGGTTGTGTAAGGATTTGTTAGAATTCTCTGTTTTAAACACCTGTCTGAAATCAGGGGGGAATTAGCACTTTAGAAAATTAATGTAGATATTAAAGGTAGCATCATTTTTTTTCTCAGCACTGTAAATTTTTCCTCTCTGTTCTGGCTTAAGTACAGAATTCATACTCTTTCTGATCATAACTTTTAAGTGAGATATTTGAGGTTAATAGATTCTAATAAAGCATTGTGCAAATTGCCTCCTGGGAGTAAAATAGAAGAAATGAACAGTCATACCTTTGTAAGTAGTCATCTACCTTAAACGTGTAGTTAATACTGAGCTCCTAACATTGTTGTGAAATATACAAATCACCTATAGATAATAATAATACATTTGAGCCATAAGGTGCTATACATATAAAAAACATTATTATGATCAAATTCTTGACTTCGGACATTTTTAAGAACATTAAAAAATTTCCGAGATACAGAATCCTGCTTTAGGCTTTGGCTGTAATGGAATCTTTCTATTATGGACCGTTTTCTTTATATCTAAGGGAAAAGGGCAAGTGGCATAAGCTTATGATGTGATTCTGATGACTGCCTTTTTCCCAGTTAGAAGTCCTTTAGGCTCGTAGCCTGTGTCCTAGACTGCTTAGAGGGCTCTGCGGCGAAGGTGGTTGTTGAGCTGTCTGTATTTGCTGTCTGTAAACCCTGTGATGGAACAGAAGATGATGTTATTTCGGATAAGAAGTGTATGTGATTGATTGTTTCAGACTCTGGTTGAGTGCCATCCAGCAGGAATAAATACTCACACCACTTTGAACATGCCAGAATGTGTCTCTGAAGAGGCTCGCTCACTCATTCAACAGGTAATTTAATTGACCTATTGGCCAAGTATATCAACCCTGCAGATTGACAGAGCCCACAGCTCTCAAACCTTAAAGAAATTAGTTTTGGGCAAGAAGGACCCATTAGTAATTGCATATTCGGAACTAGTACTGTGTATCTTTAGGCTTCTGATTATCTAAGTATTGGTGATGTCAGAGAGAACAGCTAAAAGTTGTATTAATTTTTTCTTATTTCTGAAATTCAGGCTAATGTTTAGTCAATTCCATCTATCTGTGTAGGTGTGAGATTTAAGTATTGCTTTTACGCCTGTCTGTAGCTGCTTTATATTTTGTAACCATATATGAACGGCTCCTTTTTTCCTTTTTTTTTTTTAAGTTATTGAAGTGTTTATTCCTTAGAGCTAGTCTCGGCATTTCATAAATGGCTATTTTAAATCTTTAATTCATATTGATAAGCTTAAGAATTGGCTGGTTGGGAGAGAAGTGGTAGAAAATCCTGCCAAGTTAAATCACTTTAGAGCCATTCATGGAACTGGAATATTGCTGTCAGTTAGTATATCTCTGGCGGCTTTGGAGAAAGAGACTATTGATAATTAAAGTTTGGTATCCCAGAGGTAGGCTCACTCTAGTGAGCTCCTTAAATTGATTCCCTACATTTAAAATGCTTGTCTAGCTTTATGGCAGACTCACCACAGATTAGCAAGAGTTGTCAGAACTGTGATCCCTTTCACTTTTGGGAAAATATCAATGGAAAACTTATTTGAAAAAGATGAAGAACCAAAGTTTTTGTTTAATGAAACATAAATTATTTTTTAAATCAGGGAAAACAAAATTTGTAAAAAAAAAAAAAGTGAGAGGAAAAAAAAAGAGGAGGGGATAATATATTAAGAAAAGAGGTACCTAGTATTTTCTTAGGCAGTGATTTTGGTTCCATTCAGCAAATATATATAAAGGCATGGTGTCATAAGCTGCAAACCTGAGACTCACGAATAGCTATGTCACAGATGGATTTGATAAAGGCTATCAGAGAGGTTTAAAAAATACTTTGGCAAGTCAAGATAAAGAGGTGTTATAACTGATGCAGTGGTGGTGTTAGGGAAGGTTTTGTGTAGTGAGTGTTATTCTTGTGGAGCTTTAGCCAGAAGGTTAGATGTGAGGGAATAGCTGGGAGGGATGAAAAGTTTGAATGAAGCGAGGACTGAGTCAGAAAGAATCAATTTGGGAAATCAAAAGTTTGGTTTATCTAGAGTACAGGGAGAATATAGGGGTGAGTAATAGTAGTAAATGGGTGTGGAAAGAGAAGCTGGGATTCTCTTATCATGAATACCAGGGGAGAATGATAGTATTTAATTCAGTAAAAAACTGAGATTTGAAGTTATTGTGCACAAAAAATGAAAGGATCAGAGTTGTGCTTCAGGAAGATTCATTTGTCCAGAGTATGCAAAATATAAAGAAACATAATTAGGTTGAGAATAGTGAGATGAGAGTACGCTGAGCACTTTGTACAAGAGTTAAGAGGTAATGTACAGATTCATAAAACATTTCATTCTAATGGAGAGAAAGGATATCTCCTCCTCTATTTTCCTCTTATTTGTTGTGGAATAGCAAGGTACATTCAGAGTCTTTTTTGTCTGTTAATTTAAGGAAGGCTAGCAACTGCTGTTGTTTGTTTCTCTTTCTTAAAGAGGTAGTCATCATGACAAATACTGAGAACTGAATCCCCCACATTAATCAATGAAGGTCTGTGCTCCTGTCTATCAGAGTTTAGATTGTAAGGAGTCTGAGCTTAAGGTATGTTAAGCTCCCCTGTACAGATGTGTATGTATCTTATGGAGTATACTTATATAGTAAAGCAGCATTCTGTCCCTGGCCTGCCTAAGGAAACTACCACTCATGTTAAGGAAACATCATCAGGAAAGGGAAAAGAGGTCTCGGCAGGATTAGCAATCTGTCATTTTGACTTTCCTCTTCCACTACCTCACAGTTCATAGAGGTTATTTTAAAAAATCATCAAATGATTTATATGGAAAGAATCATTCCACTGTGAGGAGATTTTCCTCTCTTTGGTCTTTTTAGCTGCTTGCTTTCTTCCTAGAGTTCATAATTCCCTGTACCCAGGGTTTAGTCATCTCAGTCCAAGTGAATGGTGCTGAAGTAAGCATAGTTACATTTTGAATGCAATTAAAAAATATATATTTACAGTTTACAGATCCTCAGAGCATGTATGTTTGTACTTCACAGTGTGCATTTAGTTTTTTTATCATACAATTGCTTTGTCAGTTGAAAGATTATATGAGAAAAAGACCATCAAAACAAATTTCTGTGCTTCCATTTCTCAGCGTTATTGTCTGTTCTTTAAGAGAAAGGAAGTTGGCAGTGACTCTCTCGGTTTTGCCACTGGTCAACACATTCTCTTAGGAGAAGAATCTTTGTGAAATCTCTCAGAAGATCTGGGATAGTGTTAATATTTTAAATGGCAGAATAAGCAAGACAGTTATGGGTAAAACAGGTATATTTTTGCCTATGGATTTATACTTACAAGTTTATAGAAGAATTCATGAACTAAGGTAAATTGACTTTAGTAAAAGTCAAAATATGAACTTTCATTGGAATTTCATAATGAGGTCATGGTCTGGAGAGAATGGGGTGGAAAAACCAATTGTAACAAGAAAGAGAACTTACATGTTTATATATTTGCTGAAATATTAAAAAACATGTATAGTTATAGTTAATTCTTACCAATGTGTAGTATTTTAGTTTTATATTCAAATGTTTGATGCCTTCCACATCTCAATCAGTAGATATGAATTGTCTGATTTTGAAAATGGATTTGCTATGTTAGAATATTCTTAGATGTTTGTTTTATAATAGCAGCTTTTCTCTTAACACACTTTAGCAACTTCTAATATAAAAATTCTTTGTACTCAATACACTTTAATAAAAATTCATTTTGAAAGCTGGACACAATAATGTCAAGTGAAAAGACTGAGAGTAGAGTCTTTGGAAGCATATACTTCACTGCCCTTGTGGATCTGGTAACATCAAAGTGAAGTAGTAGCTTCTTGGCATTTGCAGATCACACACTCATAAGGCAGTGTAATGTTGTGGCTAACAGCATGGCTTCTGGAGACTTAGTACCTGAATTCAGATCGTATCCTTGCTGTCTACTGCCTAATCTGACCTTAAACAAGTTTCTATCTCCTCATCTATAAAACAGAGATAATTATACTAACTATTCATAGAGTTGTTGTGAGCTCAATGAGCTAATTTATACAAGGCAATTAGAATAATGCCTAGTACACAGTAAGTGTCACATAAATATTTTGTATTATTATTATTGATAGAGCAGCATTGAGAGCTCATGAGATGCAGTAATTTATAATTTGATGAAATATGTAGTTGAATATAGGGTTGCCAGTGTAACAGTGAGGCAGCTGCTGGTGATACATGTTGAAAAGGTCTAGAAAAGTAGTGGATTGGCACCCAATAGGAAATCAACTGGTATTTTTATATAAATAATTGAATTAATGATTAGTGAATGAAAGAAAAAATAGAAATAAAGGAAAAAGAAGAAACAAATGTGTAGGTTTAATTTGAGTAGTGGGATTTCCTACAGTTGTGGAACCATTAATGTAATTTATCCAGATGCTACATTGCAGTTGACTAAATTCTGAAGAAAAAAAACTATATGCTTTAGGGATATTCTTATATGCGAATAACTAGCCATATATGAGAAGACTGGAAAGTTCTCTTCTCAAAAAGGGAAATTATAAAGTTGGACAGACTTGGCAACCCTTTTCAATCACTGGTTGACCCCTATGCTATGCAGGCACAGGGGTGACCCTTAGGAAACCAAGCTTAAAAATGAGAATATAAAACTTTTTTTATTAAGAAAAAAAAAAAATGAGCAGGTCTGTCAACCTCTGCTTATTATAGTTGGAGGTGGAGGTGGGGGAAAGCAGATTTACAAATCTAGCTGAAAAAAGTTACCAAACAAAGAATAAACCAACAAACAGCAATGATTACCGTCTTCATGGAAAGAATGACTCTAAAGTCACTAAATTATATTGTCCAAGATGTCTCATTTTTAGCAAAATATTATAAGATATTCACAGAAACAAAATAGGCAGAGAAAAAAAGCAGTCAATAGAAATTGCTCTTGGGTGTCCCCAGGTTTTAGATATAGTGAAGACTGCAAAGCAGTTATTATAGTTATATTCAAAGAACTAAAGGAATCTGTGTATAAATAACTTGAAGGAGGACTTCCCTGGTGTTACAGTGGATAGGAATCTGCCTACCCATGCAGGGGACACAGATTCGTTCCTGGTCCAGAAAGATGCCACATGCCTTGGAGCAGCTGAGCTTGTGCGCCACAGCTGCCGAGCCTGTGGTCCAGAGCCTGCGTGTCGCAACTGCTGAAGCCCGTGCGCCTAGAACCTGTGCTCCACGGGAGAAGCCAGCGCAGGGAGAAGCTGGTGCGCCACGGCAGAGAGAGCAGCCCCTGCTGGCTGCAGCTAGAGAAAGCCCGCACGTAGCAGCAGAGACCCGGAACAACTGAAAATAATTAATTAGAAAAGCATTAAAGGAAATTAATGAATCAATAAATAAAGATTCTCAATGATACTGAAATCATATATATTTTTAAAAAGAGCCAAATAGAAATTCTCAAGTTGAAAAGTAATAATTGAAGTGAAGAATTAAATAGGTGAAGAAAATTCCCTGGAGCATCTCAACAGCAAATTTGAGACAGATGAAGGAAAAGTCAAAGAACTCGAAGACCAGGACGATGGTAATTATTCAGTCTGAAAAACAGATTAAAAATGTTTGAAGAAAAATAAACAGGGATATGGAGACCTATAAGGTGATATTTTAGTTTAGTTCAGTCACTCAGTCATGTCCGACTCTGCGGCCCCATGAATTGCAGCACACCAGGCCTCCCTGTCCATCACCAACTCCCGAAGTTCACCCAAACTCATGTGCATCGAGTCGATGATGCCATCCAGCCATCTGATCTTCTGTCGTCCCCTTCTCCTCCTGCCCCCAATCCCTCCCAGCATCAGGGTTTTTTCCAGTGAGTCAGCTCTTCACATGAGGTAGCCAAAGTATTGGAGTTTCAGCCTCAGCATCAGTCCTTCCATTGAACATCCAGGACTGACCTCCTTTAGGATGGGCTGGTTGGATCTCCTTGCAGTCCAAGGGACCCTCAAGAGTCTTCTCGAGCACCACAGTTCAAAAGCATCAATTCTTCGGCACTCAGCTTTCTTCACAGTCCAACTTTCACATCCAATACACCAAAATACGTATAATGGGAGTTTCAGAAAGAGAGGACATAGAGAAAAGGGCAGCAAAAAATGTTTAAGACATAATAGCTAGAAGCGTCACAAATTTGATGAAGAACATTAAAATGCATTCAAGAAGCTTAGTAGACAATTAAGTTGGAAAATACAGAGAGATCCACATAGGGATATTTCATCTTTCAATTGTTGAAAGACAGAAACAAAGATGAAAATTTTGAAAGCATGTTTTTTTTTCTCATTTCTCTGCTCAACTTCTTAAAAAAGTAAGGTTGAACAAAGCAATATTTATAACATTATGCTAGTAGGTTTGTAACATATATAATGTATCGTATATAGTGACTATATATGTAGTGTTTAATGACATATAGATATACAGTATTTAGGGCTTCTCTGGTGGCTCAGTGGTAAAGAATCTGCCTACCAATGCAGGAGACTTGGATTCAGTCCTGGGGTTGGGAAGATTCCCCTGGAGAAGGAAGTGGCAGCCCACTTCGGTATTCTTGCCTGGAAAATCCCATGCACAGGGGAGCTGGTGGACTACACTCCATGGGGTCACCAAGAGTCACACATGACTTAGCAACTGAACAGCAACGACAATACAACATTTAAGACAAAGGAAGGCAGAAGGAATAGAACCGTAGTAGAGCAAAATTTCTTCATTTCACTGGAAGAAGTAAGTTAGTATTAATCTGAAGTAGACTGTGATAAATCAAGAAGCATATTATAATCTTGATAGCAACCACTCAAAAAATAGTAAGTTAACAGAGGAACTGAAACAGTACAGTAAAAAGTATTTGGCACAAAACAAGGCAGTAAAGAGGAATAGAAAAGGCAGTAACTGTAGAAAGCATAGCAAAATGGCAAATGCGAACTCACCGTGTTGATAACAATCAGTGTGAATCTCTAAGCATGTGAAGCTAAAGACAAAGATGTTCACTGGATAAAAAAGATCCGTTATCAGTGTGAGAGGCATACTTAAATAAATAAACACAAATAGGTTAAAAGAAAAAGGATGGGAAAAGATAAATGATGCAAACAGTGACCACAAGAGAGATGAAGTGGTTTTATTAAATATCAGATAAAATAGATGTGAAGATGAGACTTAGCAGAGACTAAGATTTTTTGTAATGATGAGAGGATCAATACAAAGAAAGATATAACAATTATAAATGTATATGCTCTAATAACAGTTTGAAAACATATGAAGCAAAGTCCAATTGAATTGAAGGAAAAATAGATATTCCAATAATAAATGGAGGTTTCAATACCCTATTCATGATCATTGATAGAAAATCAGCAACGTTATAGAGAAGACTTGAACAACACTATCAAACAACTCAGACATGTATAGAACAATGATTGTAGAATACATTCTTACCACATGCACACGGAATATTCTCTGTGGTGGGTCATTTGCTATGCCATAAAACAAGTTTCAGTATTTGAAAGGCTTGAAATCACATAGCATACACTGGCCATAACAATTTTTTGTTGGAAATCATCAACAGAAAGAGATCTGGTGAGTCCATAACAGATGTTTGGAAGTTAAACACATACTTCTAAATAGCCTGAGTCAAAGAAGAAATCCCAAGAAGAGCCATAAATTTTTTTAACGGAATGAAAACAAATGCACAATATATCAAAATTTATAGGGTGCAGGTACATCAGTTCTTGAGAAAAAATGTATGGCTTTAGAAATCTATATAGGAAAAGAATGGTTCTCAAATGAAAATCTCACATTGTAACTGAGGAAACTAGAAAGAGAAACTATAAATAGCAAAATAAATCCAAAACAAGCAGAAGAAAGAAAGCAGGAATCAGTGAAGAGAAAATCTTCATTGGCTAGAAGATACAAATAAGAGACAAATTAAATCTCAAGTTGGTTCTTTGAAAAGATTAGCAAAATTGGGAAATGTTTAGCTGACTTCAGAAATGAGTATTTTAAAAAGGCACGGGAGGGGCTGCCATATGACCCAGCAATCCCACTGCTGGGCATACACACCGAGGAAACTAGAATTGAAAGAGACGTGTGTACCCCAGTGTTCATCGCAGCACTGTTTACAATAGCCAGGACATGGACGCAACCTAGATGTCCATTGGCAGATGAATGGATAAGAAAGCTGTGGTACATGTACACAGTGGAATATTATTCAGCTATTAAAAAGAATGCATTTGAATCAGTTCTAATAAGGTGGATGAACTGGAGCCTATTATACAGAGTGAAGTAAGTCAGAAAGGAAAACACCAATACAGTATATTAATGCATATTTATGGAATTTAGGAAGATGGTAATGATGACCCTATATGCAAGACAGCATAAGAGACACAGGGATAAAGAACAGACTTTTGGACTCTGCGGGAGAAGGCGAGGGTGGGATGGTTTGAGAGAGTAGTATTGAAACACGTATATTACCATATGTGAAACAGATGAGACAGGGCGCTCAGGGCCGGTGCACTGGGATGACCCTGAGGGATGGGATGGGGAGGGAGGTGGGAGGGGGTTTCAGGATGGGGGACACCTGTACACCCGTGGCTGATTTGTGTCGATGTGTGGGGAAAGCAACTACAATATTGTAGAGTAATTAGCCTCCAATTAAAATAAATTAATTAATTAAAAAAAAAAGACAAGGGACCTAGAGTATCCAAAACAATTTTTTTTTTCAGTTGGAACTGAGCATTTATTTAGTACAGAGTATGTGCAGACTAGAGACTATAGAAATAACCTAACAGCTGATAGCAGATGAGAAATTGTATATTATACTACCAATTAAAAGTGCTTAAAATGCTTAATAAAAATTTATAATGATAATTTTTTACTGAAATGCTCATACTTCAAAAATTTGTTCTGTTATGATGATGTATGGCTTTGGCTGGAACTGAGTAGTGTACTGTTTTGTTTTTTGATCTGTAAATGTGTTTATTTCAGTCCTGGAAAGTTTTTAAAGTATTATTTATTTGACAGTTTCTTCACTCCTCCATGTATTTCTTTTTCTTGAAACACCTACTAGTTGGATGTTAGGCTTCCTGCATTAACTGTACTCATTTTTAAATATTCTTTTTCCTTATTCTTCTTTAAAAATTTTATTTATTTATTTTAATTGGAGGATAATTACTTTACAATATTGTGGTTTTTGCCATACATTGACATGATGTATACCCCCATCCGGAACCCCCCCTCACGTCCCTCTGTATCGCATGATTTTTCAATTAAAAAATGCCAAGATAATTTGGTGAAAAATAGTCTTTTCAACAAATGGTGTTGGGAAAATAAAATATTAACATGCTAAAAAGAAAATGAACTAAGACTCTTAATTCATATCATATGCAAAAATTAACTCAAAGTAGCTCATAGACATATATGTGGAGCTGAAACTATAAAATCATAGGGAAAAATAGGAGAAAACCTTCATGACCTTGGGTTAGGAAAATAATTATTATATGTGACACCAAAATATGATCTATAAAAGAAAAAAATGATAAAGTGGGCTTCATTAAAATTAAAAACATTTGCACTTTAAAAGATAACAGTAAAAAATTGAAAAGACAGGCCACAGACTGGGAGAGAATACATTCACATCCAGTAACTGATATGTTTTCACAATGTATAAAGAAACCCTTTAACTCAGTAAGCAGACAGCTCAGTATAAAAATGGGCAAAGATTCACCAGGGAGGCTATATAAATGGCTAATAAGTATATGAAAAGATGCTTAGCATTACTAGTGATTAGGGAATATAAATTAAAACCAAAATAAGATATCATTAATACCCACTAGAAGGACTATATAAAGAAGATAGTATCAAGTGTTGATGAGGATGTAGAGAAACTGAAACTCTCATACATTGCTGACAGGAATGTAAAATGGTACAGATACTTTAGAAAAGTTTGGTAGTTTCTTAAAAAGCTAAACATAAACTTAACACACAACGGACTGTTCCCATTCCTAGGAATGTCCTTAAATGAAAATACATGTCTGCAGGAAGTCATATCTGTAAATGTTAAAAGCAATACAATTAATTGTAGCCACAACCTGGGAAGTCCGTATCTCCGTTAACTGGTGAACAGATTCACAAAACATATTATATCCAAATAATAGTGGTGGTGTTAGTTGCTCAGTTGTGTTCAACTCTTTGCAGCCCCATGGACTGTAGCCCACCAGGCTCCTCTGTCCATGGGATTCTCCAGGCAAGAATACTGGAGTGGGTTGTCATGCCCTTACTCCAGGGGATCTTCCTGATCCGGGCATCAAACCTGGGTCTCCTGCATTGCAGGCAGATTCTTTACCGTCTGAGCTACAGGGAAGCCCAAGTAGTTACATCCAAATAGTGGAATGCTCTTCAGAAACCAAAAGGAACAGACTGTTGACACCTTCTGCAACACGGATGGACCTCAGAAACATTAATCTTAGTGAAAGAAGGCAGCTGTTTTATGATTTCATCTATATGAAATATCCAGAAGGGGCAAGTTTGTAGAGATAGAAAGCAAATCAGTGGTTGCCTGGGGGTGGGGATGGAAATGTAGATTGACTGCAAACAACATGAAGAAACTTTTTAGGGTGATCAAAGTGATCTCAAACTAGATTGTGGTGATAGTTGCACAGCTCTCCAGATTTGTAAGAATCATTAGGTTGTACACTTGCAACAGATAAATTTTGTGCTATATAAATTATCCCTCAGTAAAGTTGTTAAAACAAAAATCTGAGGATATGTGAAAGTCTTAAGCAACACATTCTTTCAGTATGACCAGCGTCATCTGTTACTGTGCATGACTACTTTTATTTTCCCACTCTTAACAAATCGTGTTGCAAATAACATTATTAACTTATTTTAGACCTGATTCCTATTAGTGAAGAAGTTGAAGCACATTTCCTCCCTTGGATCATATTGTTCGATGTGAGTCAGCTCTTTGAAAGAAAGCAGTTTTTGAATATGAATTTGCTTATTCAAACCTTGGGCTTCCCAGGCGGCACTTAGTGCTAAGAACTCACCCACCAATGCAGGAGATAACAGACGCAGGTTTGTTCCCGGGTTGGGAAGATCCCCTGGAGGGGGGCATTCTTGCCTGGGAAATTCTGTGGAGAGAGGAGCCTGATGGGCCCCAGCCCGTAGGGTCACAAAGAGTTGGACGTGACTGAAGTGGCTAACACACATTCAGACCTCAGGTAAAGTTCAGTCCCAGGGCATATATAATTCGCTAGAGGTTGAAGCCCTTAGTGTGCCTTTCAGGCTTTCTAACCATGAAAAGAGTAGCTGGATCTCTCAGAATTTGGTGCAACATCCAACTGATGTCATGACCAAACTTTTGGAGTAGGAAATTGATAGGTGTCACTATCCTATACTGTATAGATATATATAGTATATATATGTAGATAAATAGTACAGAGAGACTAGATAGACTATAGCTGTATAGTGTATAGTAACAAAGTGAGTTACTCAAGGTGATATCATTTGAAAAGCCATAAACTCAGATATATTCCCCAGCACCCGTAGCTAGAGTGGTGTCACAGACACAACCCTTTTTCAAGGAAATGTAGTCAGTTGGCTGTCATCAAGTCCGTTCGTTACTGAGGTTGAATTTAGAAGTAGTTTCCTTTCATTCTGTTTTTATTTTCCTTTGATTCTTTAGTTAGATTCCCCTACTCACTTAAATCCTTCCTTTTTAGCTCTTACAGTTCAACCCTGTGGAGCGGCTTGGTGCTGGAGTTGCTGGTGTTGAAGATATCAAATCTCATCCATTTTTTACCCCTGTGGATTGGGCAGAACTGATGAGATGAACAGAATGCAGGGTTCTTTGCACACGTTCTGGCCTTCTCTGCGACAGGCATCTCTAGCACAGAGGCAGCTCTGCTTCACACTCACTTACGGGACACCAAGCATTGGGATGAAGAGCTTTAGAGGAAATGGAGAGAAAAGGCCCGAGAGAACAATTCCTTTACAGTTACTGTCTGGACAAGATACTGGCTACCTTTGCAAGGGGCTGTTATATACAAACCAAGGTGTGATCTTTATTTTATCTGCATTTAGTGGTGCAGGTGAGTTGTAAACCCAACTAAAAGAGGAATGCCCTTTAAGAACTTCCTCTGAGATGAAGCTCCGAGTGTAGAATGAAGTGTTACTTGAAAGGATGACCTTTACATGGCAGCTGACTGTGCTTTTCGCTAACCAAGATATATGTACTAAAAGTGCTTCACATGTAATGTCATCTAGGAAGCTTAAAAAATGAGGAAAAAAAGATACACATCATGTCTGATAGGAAACCTCAACCACAAGGCTATATAATTAATGTATATCAAATATGGTCCCATATTCATTCTTTCTGAAGTCCATGTAAGGGAAAAACACTTCCTGTGTCCAACTCTGTACTTCCTTGGTTGGTATTGCTAACAGTACGCTTCATATGCGCTCTCAGCTTGCTCTCTTTCTCTCTTTATCTTTATCTTTCCACTTTCTACACCCTTTGCCTATTGTCATATTCTGTTCTTCCTACTGCTACTAATACATAGGCAGCAAAAAAGGGAAGGGAGTATTTATTTCCCCAAATTGTATCAACTTAATAAGAATTAAAGAATCATGATGTAAAATAAATGCTCTAAAAATTGATGTCTCTCTTTTAATTGCTTACAATTTTTTTTTCTATTCAAAGATCTCTCTTCCTTTCTTTGGAAAGGTTAGCAATTTCTGCTTCTTACTGTGTTTGACTTTGTTTTAGTTTTTTGGCTGAGTATCCCAAGAACCAAAGGATCTTATCTTACTGGGATTGAATGGCAATCCTATTTTATTACGTATTGACAGGATTTCTAGATTTGACCTCCTCGTCTACTTGACATTGTGTCAAAAGAACGTGAGTATTTATACAGTTGTGTTTGTTATTTCTTTCTGTTGCTAATATCACTCCTGTAGTCATACTGTGTTTACAACAGAATACAAACTTTTTAAGTTAATGCCTGTTTTTTTTTAAACTTTATCCAACGATGAAAGAATAAATCACCATTTCCAAATGGTGCCACAAACATAATGAAAGTTTTCTGTATGTTTTAATTCTTTGTATTTTCAAGATCTGTGACAGAGCCTATCCCCACCCCAGGAGCCTCTGTGCAGCTTCCAGCTGCCATTGGCCAGGTCCGCCCATCACATTAAATGAAAGCAGAAAATGCTTCAGTGGAACGAAGGAAATGTGCAAGCATTTTTCCTTGTTCTGTTATCCTACTCCCCCATTTTCCTTTTTGGTCCCCTTATAACCTGAACCCCAGCTGAAGGGCTGCAACAACACCAGGATGGGGAGCAGGTCACCAGGATCATAGCTCAGTTGAGATGACATCACTCCCTGGAACTGGATTTCAGCTCGCCAGCCCCCAGGTCTCAAAACAGGAACTCATGCAGGTGAGACACAGAATGACTTCCTGTGTAGGACTAGTAGGAAATCTGCAAGTAGTCAGAGTCGGTCATTCCAGAGCTTCCTTCCAGAAGTGCCCTAGGACGTGAGAGTAGGCCTTCACAGCCAAGGTGATGCCCCCAGCCCTGCCACATGACTCCTTCCCTGGTTCAAAGGACAGTGTTAACAGATGGAAGCGTGTTGACAGAAATCCGTTGCTTCAGTTTCTCTATCTCTGTGTTTGGAACTTGTACTTAATGTAAATACATTATTCATAATCATGGTAGACATGAATTATAGAGTAATAACACACAGGGTAAATGACTTTGAGGTGGTGGACCCAAGTCTGTTTTTACTTGATGACATGTACTAGAAAAATCCAAATCAGAGACCTTACCATTTACTATTTCTCATTTGATTTTTAAAATATATTTTTTCTCAATTAGTTTTTTATTGTATTGAAATTTACATAATAAAATTTATCATTTTAACTGCCTTAAAGTATACAATTCAATGCCATTACGTATATTCATGTTTTCCCCCAACCGTTACCACTGCATTTCAGAACACTTAAATCTCTGAAACTGAATTTCTTAACCCATTAAACAAGAACTTTCCATTCCTTCTCCCTCCACCCCCTAGTAACCACTGTTCTACTTTCTGTATGAATCTTATTTTCTAGGTCTCTCAGAGAAGTGGAATCATATAATATCTGTTCTTTTTTATCTGATTTATCTTGCTTGATATAGTGTTTTCAAGGTTCATCCACGCTGTATCATATATCAGAGATCCATTCCTTTTTAAGACTGAATAATATTCCATTATATGTGTATATACATTTTGTTATCCGTTCATCTGTCAGTGGACATTTGGATATTTCTACCTTCTGGCTGTTGTAAGCAGTGATACAACAGTGATGTACAGACATCTGTTTGAGTCCTTACTCTCATTTGATTTTATATTTTTGTATGAAATTACCAATGCCATTGACTGTTATTTTATTACATTCTTTAAAAAGAGCTTTTCCAGCAGGTTGCCAGTAATTTGGCGTAATGCCACCCATCTTCAGACATGGTATGAATATCTACCATTTCTGTTTCACAGAAGGGGTAAGTCAAGGTCCCTGAAAGTAGCAAAGAATGCTGTGATTTTAACAGTTTGTTTTAACAGCGATATAAGTTAAGACTTTTGGGAGACATGTATGTCTTCAATTTACTTGTTATAATTACTGACTTCTTGTTAACATGATTAAACCTGTATTTTAAGCCTTTCTGCTGCTGCTGCTGCTAAGTCGCTTCAGTCGTGTCCGACTCTGTGTGACCCCATGGATGGCAGCCCAGCTATAATTCCTACTGTGTTTTGACCCTCAGGCTTTTCCTACCCTGTTTTATTTCAGAATCATTATGAACCAAGATTAAATTTAGCTTTCGTATAATGCATGTAATGAAAAAGATAAAATCTATAAATAATATTCATGCTATGACCAGTAATACTATATTGGGACCCTGTACATAATGTATGCCTTAGTTGAATTCCACTTGCCCATAATTGATGCCTCTAAATAGAAAAATACCTGATTGTAGCACTGGAAATTTCTTTGCCTCACAGTGAGCCTTTTCTAGCATCTTTATTAGATTCACTTAGGGATTACTTCCCAGGTGGCAAACCTGCCTGCCATTCAGTAGCACAGTGCTCAGTGGTTATGTGGCTATAAAAATTAAAAATAGAGTGAAATATTAAAGGGCTGTTTCTCTGTCAGCTCTGCTCTGGAAAAGGAGAGTTGAGGGTCTAGAGAGAAGTGCGTGGAGGTGGAAGGAGTAGGGCGTGCCTACATTTGCTCACTTCTTAGGCCTCTCTCCACAACTCTGGTGGTTTTCCTACCCCTGTGGCCCTCATCTATCCTGTTTCATGTGCTTATTGACTCACTTCTTGGGCAGGCACAATCAGAGTACAAAATTGATACCTTCTGTTCCTGTTTAATGCAGAACATTAACCTCTACCAGTCTAGGTAATTTGGACTTTTGAGTATTTGGTGTCTACTCAGCTCATTTTAAGGATTTCATATTAAGTCTATTTTGAAGGGTTACTAAATGGCAAAAGCTGTGAAGTCAGTCATTTCTCAGTAAGATTGTAAACATTGCAGGGAAACGGGAAGCAACGTACTGCAGGTTTTTACGATTCAGCAACACTTACTCCCTGAAGAGCAGTAAATAGGAAACCAGAGGACAAGCTTCCTTTTTAAGGAAGATTTATAATAGTGGTGATATGTAGTCAGATGGCAGAGCCCTGCCTTTTTTGTCCCGCCATGTGACTTCTTCCCTCGATCCAGGGGTCTGGCACAGGGAGAAGCAGCGACAGAGAGAATGTGAGGAGGTGCAGGAGAGAAAGTGATGTGAGTGTCACTCTATGAGAGTGGAAGCAGGGCTGGTGAGGGGTGTTGGCCCAGGTTTCTGGAACAATAGAGGGTGCTTTTTTGAGCTGAAGTGCTATTCTTTGTTCTTCCCCCAGCGAGAGTTAGGCAGAAACAGAAACTGTTCCTCTTCTTCCAGGAAAAGAGATGCTGAACTACCTTTTGGAAAGAATTAAGCGGCTCACTTACCCAGAGTCGGTTCTGCCCTGCTTCCTTGCAGAGGACAGCTGGTGTGTCTGCAGTAAGGAGGAGGCCAGGAGGGGCTCCAAGGGGCTGCTCTGCCTTCTTTGGGCAAGAAAACCTCTCAATGAATAAGAAAGGACGGCCAGCAAACCAGCTTCTGGTCACACTTAGAGACGTTGGTGTCCTGCTTTTGTAAATCTCAAAAAAGTGTTCATATCAGAAAGGTAACTCTTCTGGGCGTGTTGATCAAATTCCTTCTAAAGCTAAACCACAAGGTAGGGGTTTGACCAGCCCCACCCAAAGAGGCAAATGTCAAAGGGGATTTGACACATGTAAAAGACTTCAGCCTGTTTCGTTATTGGAACCAAAGTAACAGCTGCAATGTGATGTTGCCCTTATCCCGAGGGAGACAGACCTAAAACAGTGACATCGAATAGACAGGCTCAACAGTGACATAGAAAGTAGGAAAAATTTTAAAAAGACGTGACGTGTTGGCAAAACAAAATTCTGTACAACTTTATAGTCTTGGTTGTTCTGGAAGGAAAATGTATTTTACCTATTTGAAGGATCTGCTTGAGCAAAAGCCTAGGAAAACGAAAACTGAACACGTCCCCTCCCTGCGCTCGCCTTTTCTCATTCTTCTCCGTCTTCCTCCCTTCATCTTTTCTTCATCTGCCCACCATGCCTCCTGTGGGCTTCTCTGGTCACTGAACAAAAGACATGGTACTTGTCTTCAAGGACCTTATGCAACTCAGGGGGACGAAAGCATAAATAATAAGTAGGGCAGGACCTGTTAGTATTAGAAGGTACAAATAGAGTATGGTGAGCCTACAAAGGCGAGATCAGAGCAACTGCAGGAAGGCTGCCTATGTTGGAATGGAACCTTGACCTTTGAATAGTATTTTTAAACATAAGGACTTGTCTTTTTCAAGATTTTGTTTGGGAAGAAGGAAAATCTCCAGGGGAACAAAAAACAGATGAGTACAAAGGCCTGGAGCTAGGAAAAGGTGAAACTGTGCCTATTCTATTGGGGCTGGTGTGTAGCCATATGCTTTTGAAAGGTAGGTTGGGGCCAGGTTAAATGCCACCTAGAGACATTTGGACTTCCTTCTCTAAGTGGTAGGGGGCTTCAGAGAGATGACATTATTGCAGCCTGCTGTTAAAAAGGTAACTTCAGGGTTAGAATGGAAGATAGGGGAGGGTGATAAGAGGTCAAGAGATCAGTTTGGAGTTAACTGCAGACATCCAGGCAAGAGATAAAGTCCTGAGTTCAGGCAGTAGAATAGAGGGGTACGTGACTGTCCACTCATACGTGTGTGTCTCGCAGGTGCAGAGTTTCCTGAGCAAATGATTGCTTTTCTTTTTTTTTGAAGCCAGTTTATCCTAGGAGGTATGGATTTGTAGTTTGAACATTCAGAAAACTAAGATCATGGCATCTGGTCCCATCACTTCATGGGAAATAGATGGGGAAACAGTGGAAATAGATGGGGAAACAGTGGAAACAGTGTCAGACTTTATTTTTTTTTGGCTCCAAAATCACTGCAGATGGTGACTGCAGCCATGAAATTAAAAGACGCTTACTCCTTGGAAGGAAAGTTGTGACCAACCTAGATAGCATATGGAAAAGCAGAGATATTATTTTGCCAATAAAGGTCCATCTAGTCAAGGCTATGGTTTTTCCAGTAGTCATGTATGGATGTGAAAGTTGGACTGTGAAGAAAGCTGAATGCTGAAGAATTGATGCTTTTGAACTGTGGTGTTGGAAAAGACTCTTGAGAGTCCCTTGGACTGCAAGGAGATCCAGCCAGTCCATTCTAAAGGAGATCAGCCCTGGGTGTTCTTTCGAAGGACTGATGCTAAAGCTGAAACTCCAGTACCTTGGCCACCTCATGGGAAGAGTTGACTCACTGGAAAAGACTCTGATGCTGCGAGGGATTGGGGGCAGGAGAACAGGATTACAGAGGATGAGATGGCTGGAGGGCATCACCGACTTGATGGACGTGAGTTTGAATGAACTCCGGGAGTTGGTGATGGACAGGGAGGCCTGGCCTGCTGCGATTCATGGGGTTGCAAAGAGTCAGACACAACTGAGTGACTGAACTGAACTGAACTGAACTGAAAATCACCCCTAAGGAATAACCAGGAAAATAAACCAGGAATTTCTATACTTCCGCCCATTGGTTGCCAATGCTGTTCACTGTTCTGAGCTTAAAACCCCCGGGGCCCCCCTCTCAGTTTCGCTCATCATTTTGAGACACTTTGTCCCACCTTCTAAAGAGTTGGTCTGCTTTCTATGTGGATAGTGCTCCGCTCCTGTTCTTAGAAGGCGGTGTGTCCTGCCAGGGGATTGTTTGCTCCTCAGACATAGCTTAGTTTAGGGGTCCTCAAAAAGAGATCCCAATCTGAGTTAAGGGAACCGTGAGATTTTTACTCTTCTTGAGAGTCTAAATTTGAAATTACTCCTAAATAAGAAAGTTTTAAGGAAATGAAAAAAAAAGAAAAAAAAAAAAAAGAGGTCCCCAGACCATCAATATTAGCATCACTTGGGAACTTGTTAGAAATGCATAATCTCGAACCCTATCCCAAATCTCAGCAATCGATTTTATTTAACAAGCCCTTCAAGGTGATTCTCATGCACAATGAAGTTTGGGAACCCCTGGCTTAGTTCATTGGCAGTTCATCGCCTGTGCTTTGCATCCACACCAACATCCTGCCCTGTGGTGTGTGTTTTGAGTTTGAAGACATTTCCCAGCACTTTGCTTATTTCCCAGGAGGCTGGCGCAAGGGGTTTTTGCATCAATGGAAACAGGTGATAGCAGAGATAGATAAGGAGGACAGCAAGGGGGAAGGCACAAGTCGAGGGGAGGAGCCAACTGGACGAAGGAAACATCAGAGGTGGGGGCAGAGGAGGCAGGCGTGGTGGGCTGTGATCTCGTCCCCCCAGAGACTCAGCCCCTCCTGTCGCAGTTCTCTGAATTCAAATAACTCATCCACTTAACAGAATGAACATTATCGTTGCAATTCTTTTGATTACTTGCTGTGTGTTGTTGGACTATTTGCTTATTCTTGAGCAGAGCCACAGTGGAAATTTAGTATTTAGACCCTGCATTGTTCAAAATCTCAGTGTAAAGAATCTAAATCAAGATTGAGGAAGACACCAGCAAGTTCCAGGTGAGTTTGGGAGGGTTGCAGAGCTGCTCAGTGTTCTCCAGAACCGAGGGACTCAGCTGAGGACATTCTCTCTGTAGGCTTGGTTTTGTCTTTTGAAAAGGGGCACCAAGCTTCCCAGGAGTAAAGAGAAATACATTAGCTGTTCCCTGAAGGCTGTGTGTGTGTGTAGGTGCAGGGGGGTGTAAAGGGGATGCGGGTGACCCACTATTTTCCCTTTTTTCACTTGAAAGCTCCTTTTGTTTATAAGGTATCAAGGTTATTAGGTGAGATAATAAAGTATATCTTGACCCAATGTATATTGACCATGTGTATACATCTGCCAGATGTTTAGATAATTTCGTGTTTTCAGGTGGTGGGATTTCAGTGTTGGCAGTTGCTTCATGTGTCTCTATACTCTTGCTGTGGCTGGGCTCAGTCTCAGTAGTAATGTGCTAGCCTTTTTCAAAAGCGACACTGTTGCTTAAGGCACCATTGATAGAACATGCTTTGAAGAATTTTTTTCACTGATGGATAGAACAGCGTTAGTCACTCAGTCACCCCCGACTCTTTGCAACCCCACGGACTGTAGCCCACCAGGCTCCTCTGTCCACGGGCTTCTCCAGGCAAGCACACTGGAGTGGGTTGCCATTTTCTACTCCAGGGGATCTTCAGATCCAGGGATGGAACCTGAGTTGCAGGCAGGTTCTTCGCCATCTGAGCCACCGGGGAAGCCCTGGCAGACAGGTCCCCCGACACCTCCTCCTCGCCACCAAACTGTGAGCAGAAGCACCACCACGCGACTCGAGTTCCCGAATACAGTAGCTGATGAGTAGGAAACAGCCAGTGCCCCAAGGGGGCAACCCTCCCGCCGGCAGATTCCTCTGGGGCCGTCTCCCCAGGCTTCTGAAGGTAGAAGCCGGGCTCTCTCCACCACGGGCCTCCTCTCACTCTCTTGCTCCTCCAACTTGTATTTCAAGCCTAAGGCCCTGAGCACCTCTTGATGGACATGATGGGGGAACAGGGGGTGCTGGGTACAATTGGGGATTTTTAAGAAAGAAGAACCGCTGCCTCCATTTTCTTCTCACCTCTCGTTTCGGACCCTACCCTTTCCTCATGCAGCGCAGCCCTACTGGGCCACGCCTCCACCTCACAGGACTCTGGCGGGATCCGAAGTTTTACTTTGCCTGGTGTCACTGTAACATCAAAAGTCAGTTGAAGGCAAAGGGCTTCTTTTTGCTAGCACCCCGTTCCTCTGCTCAAACCGCCTCCCCACCCTGATCACACCTTTCTGGATTGAAAGGATCCCCTGAAGACGGCCAGTCTGAATCTCACCCTGGCCGTTTCTTTGACCTTGCTGGCGCAGGTCAGTCTTGGCACCCAGAAAGCAGAAAGCGATAGCCATCCTGGTGTTGCCCCCAGCCCCCCGGCTGCACATCGAAGCCCCATCCGGTGGCTGGTCTCCGCCGTGGGCTCTCTCAGTGCCCAGAGCCCGGAGGGGGTGGCTGCCTGCTGCAGCTGTCTCCTTTTGAATCAGCCACCCCCACTCCCCAGGTGCCAAAACAGCTCGCTGGGTTTAGAGTGCTCCCGTCTCTACCTCTCCCGCCCGTGGCAGCGTTGGGAGCAGCTTTCCAAGGAGTCTTTTGTTGTGGAGGCTCTAAATCCATGGTAGGGAAATTACCAAGAGACTCTTCCACAGCCTGCCCGCCCTCCCCGCGCTCCGTCTCTTTCTTTCCTTCCTTTGTCTCCTTCCGTAGCTGGGGTCAGAATCCCTAGCCAGACTGAGAACGTTGGTTGCGCTTCCAGGACCCAGATGCCAATATGTGGCAGCATCTGGCTTATTGGCAAGCGTCGCCGGCAGTTGTGCTGGCTGCTTCGAGGCCTGTCATGCGGCTGAGCTTGCTAATGGGGGCCCTGTCACAAAACGGAGTTTCTTTGAGAATATGGTGTCGACCAAGGAGCCCACCAGAAAACAATGAGCTGTGCGGCGAGGGCATGAATTATTGGGCAGGGCGGCTGCAGACTAGAGCTTTGATGCCGATCCTAGACCTGTTTTGCAAAAATCCCTGTTTCATGTTGTTGGAGGCTGCTCCTCCTGCAACCTTACCTTCTTGTGCTGTTAGTGCTTCGGGTGCCTTAAGGCATGGAGCTCCTTGAAAGAGAAACACAAATCACTAAAAATGTTGAGATAAAATCCTGCTCCTCAGAGGCGCCTGTTTGGCACGGTGAGTGCATGATAACAGCTTGCTTTAGAAAGGTGACATTTCTGCTGAAGGCTGAATAATAAAGCATGCATTTTAAAAACTCAGCTCTTCCCTGTCTTCTGACGCTTGACTTTTGGAGTGAAGGCCATTTCTTCCATGTGAAGGGTCCTTCTGGAGGCTACCCTCTCGAGTCCCAAACATGGGCTGATTAACTTTTTGTTATCGCTGATGTGGCCAAGGAACTCTTTAATAATTCCATAATAGGGCTGTTAGTATTTTTTTTCAAGATGCAAGCACTGAGTACTCAGAATGTGTCAAGCACTCTGTGAGGCCCTGAAGGGCAGAGACAAGGATGAAGAACAGCACAGTCGCTGCCCCTCAGCCCTCAGGACGCAAGCCATTGATGACCAGATCATACATGCTGCTGTTATTTCATTTCTTCCCCCACAGCCTACACAACTGAACAGGGCGGTGATACGCGCTGTGTTTTACAAAGGGAGGAGCTAAAGTCCCTAGGAGTTGCCTTCCCACATTTGGCGTGGCAAGCTAATAAGAGCTGTGATTGAAAACCAGTTAGCTATACTTCTGCTTCACTAAGCAAGTGTGTGTTGGATTCTTAGGTGATAAACACTTAAGAGCAGGGACTGTGTCTTTAACTTTTTGCAGTTGTGCCCCTAATTAGCAGCAACCTCAACTCATTCATGACCCTGTCTTCATACATCTCAGCTCAACACACACACACAATCTCTCTCTCTCTAATACAAGCTGAAGCCAAGTTCTTCCTGTGACAGGCTGAAGGAAGGAATCAAGAGGAAGTACAAAGCAAAAATTAGCTGAAATTAGAAGAGGGTGATAATCCTGGCAAGTTGGTGGTGATGATGGCAATAGCATACTGCTCTCATAATCCCATGTAAAAACATAACAGTGCAATTAGATTAGCAAAGTTAAAAATTCATGGGTGACATTTACAATAAACTAGGTAACAAGGTACCTGGTACCCAGAAAGCAAGCAGTTGAGGATAAAATACCAAAACCCACAAGACTCACATGATAAGCAGACTCATGTGGGAAACAAAAAGAAGCAAAAGTCTAGCTTCTGACTGGACCAGAGAACAGGCGATTGCTAGCTAGCCAGCTGGTACTCACTGGGAAACTCAGTAACCAAGTTGAGAACAGCAGCCGAAGGTGAAGGTGTTTCGTCTGCTTAAACACCTGGTAAGTGCAGAGAGCTTGCAGTACAAGAACTTAAAGGGGCAGGTTCCTTGAACTTTCAAAACTGACCTGCCGGAGCCGCCTTCTAATCCAGGACCCTACAATGAGGAGAAATTGCTCGAATGGAATCAAAACAGCAGAGTAGAGACAAGAGAAAGGTCCGGTTTAAAGGAAAGGAAGAGCAGCGAGAAAACTGCAGAAAGCAAGATGACATACTTAGAAAATAAAAAAAACCTTAACAAAAACAACAGAAGGAGCTCTGTGAAGTTAGAGCCTTTGAAAGTTTAACCTGCTTCATTCTCATAGTTTAGGAAAACTAATTTCACATAAAAACACACAACAGAAAACAATCAAGTCCCATACAAAGTTATTATACGAAAAAAGAGAATTTGGGCTAGACTAAAGTCCTTAGAGACAATGAGAGCATTCTGGAAAGACATTCTCACAAAACAGATGAAAACTTACAATTTCGAAATGAACTGAAAGATATTAAGAAAATTACATGACATGAAAGAATGACAGAGATCGTTAAGTAGAAAACTCAGGAATGCTGTGACAACTCAGGAAAGACTTAGAGGTTGAAAAAAACAAAACTATTTCAGAAATGAAGACTGAAGGAGGAGGACCAAAAGAGTGATGAACATGACAGAGAACAAGTATAAAGTGGAAAACTAATTTAAAAATTGAAACAGTGCACTTTCAGGTTCACAGCAAAATTGAGGGGAAGCTACAAATTCCCTAATGGCCTTTGCCCTGCACATACATAGCCTCCACCACTGTGAACGTCCCCCACTTGACTGATACATTTGTTACAACTGATGGGGGTGGTTTGGCACATCATGTCCTTTGCTTGGTAGCTCAGAGGTTAAAGCATCTGCCTCCAGTGTGGGAGTCCTGGGTTCGATCCCTGGGTCAGGAAGATCCCCTGGAGAAGGAAATGGCAACCCACTCCAGTATTCTTGCCTGGGGAATCCCATGGACTGTGGAACCTGGTAAGCTACAGTCCACGGCTCACAAAGAGTTGGACACGACTGAGCGACTTCACTTTCACTTTCTTTTCACTTACCACTCAAAGTCCAAATTAACATTATGGTTCACGCTTGGTGCTGCACTTTCTATGGGTTTTGACAAATGTATAACAATGTGTATTCATCATTATGGCATAAAGAGTATTTTCACTGCCCCCCAAATACTCTGTCAACTGCCTATATATCCCTCCTTACCTCCTCCGACTCCTGACATCTGATAACCACTGAAGATTTTACTGTCTCCATAGTTTTGCTTTTTCTTGAATGTCATAGATGGAATCATACGTGATGCCAACCTTCAGATTGGCTTCTTTTGCTTAGTAATATGCTTTTAAGTTTCCTCCATGTCTACATGATTTGATAGCTGACTTATTTTTAATCCCTGGAGAAGAAAATGATAACCCACTCCAGTATTCTTGCCTGGAGAATGCCATGGACGGAGGAGCCTGGTGGGCTACAGTCCATACAGTCCCTGGGGTTGCAAAGAGTCGGACATGACTGAGTGACTAACACTTTACACTTCTTTTTAATGCTAAATAATTTTCCAGTATCTGAATGTACTCTATACATTCATCTGATGAAGGACATCTTGATTGCTTCTAAGATGGTTGGGCCATCATGAATAAAGTTGCTGTCAATATCCATATGTAGATTTTTGTGTGGACGTAAGTTTCAACTCATTGAAATAAATGCTAATGAGAATGATTGCTGGACTATATGGTAAAAGTATGTTTCATTTGGTTTAAAACCTGTCAGATGGTCTCCCAAAGTGGCTGTAGCATTCTGCTGCCACCAGCAATGAATGAAAGTTTCTGTTGCTTTATATCCTCGACATCATTTGATATTGTCAGTGTTGCAGATTTTGGCCGTTCTAATACGTGTGTGGTAGTATCTTATTATTTTAATTTGCATGTCCCCAATGACACATGATGTGGGGCATCTTTTCATATACTTATTTGCCATCTGTATATTTCCTTTAGTGAGGTGCCTGTTAAGGGTTTTGGCCCATTTTTAAACTTGGGTTTCTCATTTTCTTATTGTTGAGTTTGAGTTTTTTGAATATTTTGGAGAACGGTCCTTTATCAGAAATGCACTTGGCAAATGTTTTCTCCTAGTCTATGACTTGTCTTCCTATTCTCTTGACATTGTCTTTTGCAGAGCAGAAATTTGAAATTTTCACAAAGTCTTAGGCTTATAATGACTTCTTTCATGGAACGTGCTTTTGGTCTGGTATCAAAAAGTCATTGCCGTACCTAAATTCGTCTAGGTTTTTTTCCTGTGTTATAGTCAAGAATTTTATGGTTTTATCTTTAGGTCTGTCAGTCTGTTTTGAGTTAATTTTTGTGGAGGATGTAAACTCTGTGTTTAGATTCATGTTTTTGCATGTTCAGTTGTTCCAGCACCATTTGTTGAAAATATTTATTTGTATTGCTTTGTCCGTGGTTCTACTTCCGGGGTCTCTACTTTGTTCAACAATCTATTTGTCCATTCTTTCACCAATACCACACTTTCTGTTTTTCCCCCCACACTTTTTGATTACCATAGTGTTATAGTGAATCTTTGAATTGGGTAGTGTCAGTATCTAACTTTGTCCTTCAATATTGTGTTGGCTATTTTGAGTCTTTTGCCTTTCCATGTAAACTTGAGAAAGAGTTTGTTGATATCCACAAAATAACTTGCTGAGATTCTGATTGAAG
>SJYC01020133.1:0-11036 GCA_006408675.1 Madoqua kirkii | reverse complement strand
GAGCCTAAGAGACTCTCAAACTGCAGAAAGACCTACTCAAGGCAGACCTGCAAGGAACCATAGTTAGAGAACTGGAAACACGAAAAACAAAAAACTTTTTGTATGCATTTGAAGAATACCAAGAAACTACTGATAAATTCAGAGAGTTTCAGAAAAATATCTCAGATTTCAAATATTCAAAAGGATTTAAATAAATCAAAAGATGCATTACAGAAAAAGGATCAACAGAACCCGAAGAAGTAAAATATGAAAAAAAGTTACTATGTGATGGAAACCAACACCTTACAAGAAGCCTGAGAGAAAAGTGCTTTAGGATAAAAGAGCTTCTGAAGAGACACTCAGAGATGGATAATCACTATGAATGTTTAAATAGACTGTCTCTTGACTTAAAGAATGAAACTGAAACCTAAAAAGAGCTTTCAGTTAGAGTAAAAGCAAACTTCTCACTTCCATATCCACAAACCCAACAAATCCAGAAACTTCTTACAGCAAACCAGAGGTGTTTCATAGAATTTCAGAGTCGTGATGAAGCTTCAGTATGTGCTAAACTACGTTGCAAGGACAAAGGAAGAAAAACATGAATCCATCAATTAATTTGAAATGGCTTTTACTGATGAAGTGGAAATGCAAAATGAACTGCTAATGGAAATATAGCACCTTCAAAAAGATTATGGCGTTATCACCTGGAGAATCAAGAGACCGCAAATTGAGTCACAGCATGGATCTACATATCGAAGAAATTCTCAAGGATTTCTCAGAAAGTGATTTCCATAGCATAAAGACTGAATTTCAGCAAGTACTAAGTAACAGAAATGAGTCAGTTTTTGGAAGAGTGGTTGAAATGCTCATTTTGATATAGAAAAGTTTAAAAATGTCATCCAGAAGAAAATGATAGTATTTGTCAAGTGAAAAACAAAATAATTGCTATAATGAATGAATTAACAGAGTTTAAAGAAAGAAATGCTACAGCAGCCAAAGAATGGGAGCATGATCTGAAACCAGTGAAAGAGAACAATGAAAAACTATTTGAAAGCTATCAAACTTTGAAGCTCTCCCTGACCTCTGGTGCCCTTGTTAATCCTACTACACAAGACAGGCAACCTCAAGTCACATCAAGAGCTACACAGCAAGCCACAGAGAAGATTCAAGAGCTGGAAACATCACTCCAGGAAGCTAAAGAAAGTTCTCTGCATACAGAGGGCAAGATTACGATGATGAAGAAAGAACTCGAGATGACTGATGACATAATAGCAAAACTTCAACAGCAAGTTAATAAATCAAATGAATGCCTTGAAAAAAACAAATAAAAGATCCAAGTACTTCAGGTCAAAGCTCCTTTAAGAGTTAAGCCTTATAAAGAAGAAACTGAAGATCTCAAAACAAAACTGGTGAAAATAAACCTGGAAAAGATGAAAAATGTCATGGAGTTTGAAAAGGAAATTGCTTCAACAAAAGCCACTGCAGAGTATCAAAAAGAACTTATAAGGCTATGGAGAGAAAATCTTAGAAGACATCAACAGGCCCAAGATACCTCAATGGTATCAGAACATACTGATACTCAGCCTTCAAATAAACCCTTAACCTGTGGAGGTGGCAGTGGCATTGTACAAAGCACTGAAGCTCTTATTCTGAAAAGTGAATACACACAGCTAGAAAAGGAAGTTTCCAAGTTAAAGCAGCAAAATGAACAGCTAGTAAAGCAAAATCATGAACTGTTAAGTGAGGTCAAGACATGGAAGAAGAGCAGTTAAGAGAGAGGTTCACAAGTTAACCTATGAGAATTCTCCAAAGTCTCCTACAGTGACTGGGACACTCTCTAAAAAGAGACACCGTATATCTTCTCAATGCAAGGAACCGAATGTCCAAGATCCTATACCAAAGGAGTCACCGAAATATTGGTTTTTTGATAACCGATCAAAGTCTTTGCCTGGAGAAGGAAATGGCAACACACTCTAGTATTCTTGCCTGGAGAATCCCATGGACAGAGGAGCCTGGTGGGCTACAGTCCTTGGGGTCACAAAGAGTTGAACATGGCTAAGCAACTAACACATGCAAAGTCTTTGCCAGTACCTCCTCCAGTTCACTATTTTGATAACTCAGGTTTAAGCCTTTGTACAAAAGAAAAAATTCTGAAGTGGAGACCGTGGATCCCCAGCCAGGGCCTTGGCACATGTCATCAGGAAAAGATATGCCTGAGCGCAGGACTCAGTAGACACCGCTGTGACACTTTTCTGGTGGCCAGCATTCCATGTTTGCAAGTGTCTGTGTTTATATCTTTATGTGTCTATCTATCCCTTGCAGTCATGTCACAAACCAACTTAATTTCAGTTCAGTTTCCACTCTGCCACTACAATTGGAAGATGAAGGAATGGAACAAATTCCCATAGTCTAGAATGGTGATAGCAATAGACCTTCTTAAGCATAGTAATTCTTTAGAAGTTCAACAGTTTATTTACATGCTTTATAAAGAATAAAGTTATTGAAGGGAAAAAAAAAAGCTCTCTAACTACAAAGGTCTTCCCTCAATTAATTAAATATCCTGGTGGCTTAGCATATTTGTTATTATGAGAACTAAATATATGATTATATTTACATTAACCATCAGTGGTTAATCTAAACCCACTAGGAAAAAACAGACTGATTAAAACTATTTGAATAATTAAATTAGCTAATTTCCATATAGACAAAGGGAACTTACTTCTACTTATTAATCAGGTGTGTTAACACACCTGGACTTTAAAGACTTCTACCCCTAATTAATTTAGAACAGTAAAGCTAAAACTATAAATGATTATAAATTGGACTCAAGTCAATTTTCTCCATGAGTGAAAGATTTAAAAATCAAAAGCAAAACCAAGTCAACCTCAAAGATTATGTTGCATTTTGTCCTGCCATTCATTATCAGTAACTGTAGGCTTTTCACAGAAATATATTAGGTCCCTTCCGTTTTCATTGTTTAAATAAAGCCAGTTATAGGATGGGATGGTTACTAGGTCTATAGAAAGTAGGTTTATGGAAAAACAGTCAGTCATTATTAAAGACTCATGGGCAGGTAAACATTTGTAAATGAAAAAGACCTTTTAACTTGTGCAGTCAATACAGAAATCATAGACAGGTTGAGAAGATGAAAACAGAGGACACTGCTAGGTAAAAAGTAATCCAAATCTTATCAAATGTAGCACAGCAGGAGTTACACAGACACACAGAAACATAGTTTTTAAGCTCTACTGAGTAAGATCTTGGGAGAAGAAGTCTGAAATATTATTTACCTAAATTTAAGGAGGCCTAAAAGCGGTCATTACTTCTGTTTTTAAAATTCAATGTTACGATGTAGTTTTATGCCACCAAAAATGAGATCAGTTGTTAAGCCCACATTCTTCTAAAGATCTGGAACACCAAACTACAACTTCTTTTATTCTTTTGCTTTAGAATAGAACAAGATGTAGAGAAATAAAATACCATGCCAATGTTATTAAAATTTTTAAGTGTGAGTAATATTGTTTTAAATCCTAAGTTATTTCTACAATAAACTATCACCTGTAATGACCATAAAAATTTTTATATGAACTTAAGTCTCTTATCAAAAGCTATCATCATGCTAAAATACCTATTTGCTTATCAGTAAAAGGTTCCCTTTTGATTTATGTGTCCTCTTACTTAAATTCAATCTTGAAATGAAGCAGAACATCTTCAGCAAGGCCCTTTACCATGACTGCACTTTAAGTAGTGGTTAATCAAAAGTAATCCAACACTGAGAAACAGATAAACAGATGTTTCTAAACTGCAAGACTGTAAGCAGCATAAGACTAAAACAACTACCATCTGACAAGCACAATGCACTATGGTAAGCACTTCATAGCATTAATATTATGTAACATTCAAAATTCTGTGAGATAGGCACTATTATAATACCAACTTTAGAGATGAGAAGGCAGGCTTAGAAGAGGCTAAAATAATTTGCCTATAATCTCAAAACTAACATAAGGTCCTAAGGTCGAGCTGCAGAGCTTGTACTCAATTATGGTATTCTTCCTCAATCCAAAAAAATTCTACGTTCTGTAATATTCTTTAACATTATAACATAATGTTAGCATTACAATATTAATATTATTCTAGCTACTCCTAAAATGACCAAATTCCTAAATTAATCTTTCTTTGAATCTAATTGGCATGGATGGGATCAATGAGAAATAATAGCTGCAGAGACTTTATTAAGCCACTCTACCCTTCCCACTTTCAAAATGCAAGGAAAACAAATTTGAGAATTAATAGAGTTGGGAAAACTTACATAGTTTTGGTTAAATTCAGCTTTAAAATTAGGCTAGCATGTGTGTGAGAATGAGCATGTTGAGAACTCTAAACTGACCTTTACTCATTTATTCCTGACCCCTACTTCCTAAGAAAACAGGGATGAACCATCAGTAGCGCCAAACTCTTAGCATCAGCTACAATAATGCCCAAAGTAGAGTGTCAAGAAGCCAACTAGAATATCTCAGAATGATCCACTAGTTTCCAAATGCAGTGGCAAATGCAGCATGGTTTTACTAAACTGTCATTACTAGGTAAGAATCAACTCAAAATCCCAAAAGCTAAAGCTAACTAATGATTATCATCAAAAGCATTGGACATGAGTTTGAGCAAACTCCAGGAGATGGTGAAGGACAGGGAAGCCTGCAGTCCATGGGGTCGCAAAGAGTTGGACACAACTTAGCACCTGAGCAGCAACAACAGCATTAAATACTGCATACAAAAGCCATGCTGCTTCCGTTCACATGTTTAAATACAGCAGCAAGAAAAAGACCAACCAACCACACACATCTTAAAAAAAGCCTCCAAAACAAAAACTAGTAAGATTTTTTTAAAAAATCAACAGAACAAAATTCCCTTGAAATCATCAATTTTGAAAACTCTTAACAAAAGCAAGCTGTCACTGTACAGAAGCATCAATTAAAATAAAGTTCAGAAAATATGTGGCTGAATTCCTAGCTTGTTACAACCAATTTACTCTGCTCTATCCAAGGCACACCTCTATCTAAACACAATTTTGGAAGTTTATTCTGGATAACTCTTGATTTATGAGGGGAAGAAAGTTAACTCAAAGTTGAGTCATTTTTGACAGGAACTATCATTTTTATAAACAAGTTTCTAATCTAATCCATCATTTTAAGAAACGAATAGACTGACTGGGGTTAAACAATAGGATGAATGGCACATAAGTCTGAGGATTCATAGGCAGATAAGAGAGAAAACCTAACTGTTTGCTAAGGGAAGCTGAATACTACAGGTCTTTAGCAATGTTAGTGGATTCACATTCCATAAAAACAATGACAATCCTTTCATATTCATCAGACAGGGAATTACCATGTTATTTTAACAAAAATGAACTTAATGTTTCTTTTTTAATGTACTTAATAACATTAAGTATGACATTTCAGAAATAAGAGCATACATGCTTATGTATCTAATAAACAAAGAGTTTACAACAAATGTAAGAAGGATAGCCCAACAGAAAAATGAGCAAGTTGAAAATGAAAAGTGAAAGTGAAGTCACTCAGCTGTGTCCAACTCTTTGCAACCCCATGGACTGTAGCCTACCAAGCTCTTCCGTCCATGGGATTTTCCATATAAGAATACTGGAGTCCGTTGCCATTTCCTTCTCCAGGAGATCTTCCCAACCCAGGGACTGAACCCGGTCTACCACATTGAAGGCAGACTCTTTACTGTCTGAGCCACCAGGGGAGTCCAAAATAAGCAAAGGACACACATACACAAAAAAATCCAAGGTCAAAAAGCATAAAGGAGAAGCTCAACAGGACCAGTATCAAATGTTAACAGTGAGGGGCTTTTGACTATAAAATGACAATGAAGATTTCTACATTTGTTTTCAAGGCTACTGAAAAATCAGCACCCATGAGTAGAAATACAAATTTGTGCAGCATTTCTGAAAAGTTATCGAACAATTATTAAAAGCCTGATTTTGTATTATTCCCTAGAAATTTACACTGTTTAAAAAACTTACACTGAGATAATCACATAAATCAAAAAACAGGCATAGGTCAATCAATGTTATAATCTCCTCCTCTGCATGTTACCAGTGGTCTCTCTCTCCATTACTTCTTCATTTTTCACCTTATAGAAGACTCAGTGCTTATTTTGCCCTAAAAAGATTTTTGTTTTTCTCTAAATGTAACTAAATATTATCTATAGTAGTCCAAGTAAATTACTTGATTTCTCTAAATCTCCCATTTTCTAATCTGTGAAATGGAAAAAACAGTGTCTCTCCAAGAACTGTTGGCATGACTAAATGAGATAATGAAATTATAAAACATTTAATTTTATAGAAGAATTGCCATATCACCTGAAACAGATATAGAAAACCACTGTCAACATAAATAAAATCAAGTTTTTGTCTGCCAAGGCATCGCTGAGAAAATCCCAGATGTACTTTCACCAAATTTGACAGATACGTTTGAGAAGCTAACAGTTATGTGAGGAGGAATCAAAAATTCAAATGTTGGAGGAGGAGGGATCTGAATATTTTAAAGAAAAGATGAACATTCTCAGAGCAACTATAAGAGAAGGCCTTTCCAAAGAGTAACTAACACAGTCTGATCTATCGTGAATAGCAACAGATATTCACTCATTTAACAACAAGAAACAATTCCCAAACAAAACTAGCAAGGTATGGCTAACATCATCTTTTACCAATAATAGCTACCATTTATGGGGCATTTCTCATTTAGTCCTCATAACAACTCAACAAACCCGGTATTAAGTATAATATTTTTCTCATTTTGCAAATGAAGACACAGAAAGGTTTAAGTAAGCTTAAAGACCCAATCAGTGTAGATTAGGGGATTCAATTCAAACTGCCTGGCATACAACTTCGATTAAACCTTGACCATTGTTCAACGCTACTGAGTTATTACTATTCCTAACAGTTTGCTCTTAGATAGAAATAAAAACTCACCATGAGCTCTGAGCAAGCTACAAACAGGAATCAGGATGCTCCTCTGAACTCCAACAAGTATACCATACATATCCCTAAGTCTAAAACTTGAGCACATTTCCACACCATAGCAAGAGGAGGTGAACAGAGGATCAGTCGACTCCGTAACAGAATAGCTCAGAGTGTTAATTTGGAATTCTGAACACAATTTTCCATACAAACATTCTTGTACAACACTATGGGGAAAAGATCCCGATGTGGCTCACCTGGAAATCGAAATACTAAATAAAACAACATCTGAGAATATATTAAATGTTTAGAAATGGTTTCACAGGTGACACTTTGTATTGTGATACCCAATAAGATTTATTTTTGATGTCTTCTCCATTATCTCCTCATCTTCCCCCCTACCCCACCTCACCCAAGATCAATACTTGGTTTGTGTTCAATGAGTCTAACCATCTGAAGGATTAAGGAAGGATTTATATCCCAGATTGTCTATGCCACAATCCTATAGATTTCTCGAAATTCATTTTAGCTCTTGCTAGTTTGCTAGTCCTGATCGGTTCCCTATGTAAAAGTATGCAACATAAAAGTCACCTTTTGAAGAATATTAGAACAGAAATGTACACAAAAACTTTTAAACATCAAAGTAATCAGAAATCACAAAATATACATCTCAGAAAACTTTGTAACAGAAATGATGGACAGAGGGAAAGATGCTCTTGAAATTGAGAACAGTGGAGAGGAGGCTCCACACTGAGATCGGGGGAATCACCCGGAGCTAGGCCAACCCCGGCCTCATCTCCTCACAAGTAAGCCAGGAGCAGATACGCAGGCCTCCTCTGATCCTGCCTCCCTCATCCTAACAAAGAGCTTTACAATCAGGAACAGAAGAAATAAACATGATATTCACAAGTCTCTGTCCTCTAATTCCACAGAATTTAACTTGGTGTTAAAACCTAAAAAACTTACAAAAGTGAAACTGTTATCCCACTACTAGAAACTTCGATAAAATACAAACGCCCAGGTAAAAGCTGCACATTGACTGAAATGTCATACTAAAGTACAATTAAAACAAAAGAAATGTAAATGACAAGCACCAGAGCCTTTTTGCTTTAATTTGGGAAGGGAAGAAAGCAAAATACAAAAATGACTAGATGACTAAAACAGAGGGCAAAGTACCATGAGTGTTATACAGAGGGAAGCCAAAACTGCCAGACACAAATTCTGCAGGAACTTTTATCTCAATCATCGGTGGTCACATGGCTTAGCAAGAATAGTTAGCAGATGGCATCACATCACTTACAAATATCTGTATTCTTTACATCAAACTGTATTTTAAAGAGACTGTCCCTGAGGATTTCTGACAGAAAATTTTACTGCTGTCCAAATCACATTTGTGATTCACAGTGGCTCTCAGGTCCTTTTCTATCATACCAGTTCTCAGCTTGATCTATCTACCTTGTTGTTACGGTTTCCTCATGCACTGATGTCTAATACATTAACTCCCATTTTCAACAAAATTCCAGCTCCAGTGTTTTGGGGGCTTATCTCTCCCACTGAGCACACACCCATAATTGAATTTCTTCTGCCATCACTCCTGGCCAATAATAACTGTATACATTTTCAAATAATGGTACTTTTCCTATTTATATGTTCATAATGTAGAAAATTTTTTTAAAAAATCAGTGCTTCTCAAATATCAGTTGTGAAGGATCATGTTTTTAAAAAATTTCCTACGCATCATGGTCCTATACATTACTCATAAAATACAAGTGAACTACTAGAAAATGATGACATATTTGGATGTTGTGGTATTATCAAACTGTTACAGAAATTTCTAAACATTTACTTTCAACATTTTAACTTATCTTCCTAGCTGCGGTCACATGACACACCATAAGCAGCAGTGCCTTAAGGCATGTACTATTAGTATACAGCTCTTCTTCTTGTATCTAACAATAAACCACCCAAACAAAGGTTCACCCAGCTATGAATCTCTCTGTACTGCTTTTTCACAGCACAAATTTTACTTCAACAAGTCCTTACAGATACAAGGCCCTCAGCCATAGTCTCTTAGTTCACCTGTGATAGTAGAGAATTTTAAAATTTCATGAAAATACTCTCTACTTGCAATCAAACGGTACCTTTCTGCCTAGCATCTTTGCTTCTCCATATTCCTCATCTTCAAAAACCACAATTCAAACATCTTTTCTCCACGAACTCTTCTGGATCTAGAGAAATCTCTGCTATGTAGCAATCACCACACATTTATATTTGCACTGATTAATACACTGCTTTGTAAATTTTCTTTAGTAGATTCATGCACTGCCTCTTGAATTAGATTTGAGGAAAGCAGAAAAAAACATCAGTTGATTCTTGTTATATGTTCCACATAGCCCACAGTAAGATGCTCACAATAAAAATATCTGACTGACCTGATCCAAATAATTCATATATTCCAGAGGCAAAAAGCAGCATTTGCAGCCCAGGGATTGGTCCAACTGAGATTTTCAGAAAAGTACTTATCTAACTATGAAATAGTAGTAAGTATGGCCCAAACACCTGTTTTCTAATCTCATTATGAAATAAAATATCACTGAGTAATCATGATAACCTGCTTAGATCACCTGGAATTATGATTAAATATTTATATAAATATGAGTTACTTCCCCTAAATTACGTCATTAAACAGACATTATAAATTACTACAACAAAAGAACAGACAGTCTCCATGCGCCTTTACTTCACAGCATGCAATATTCTCATACCAGTAGTTTTTCTAATACAAAGGAATTTTAAGCCTTCTCAACTATTAATGATTTAAAAACATATGAAACCTGTACCCACAGACTGCTAAGTATATAGCCCACTACTGGGGGAAAAAATAAACAAACCTCTATGTCTCTACATATTATTTCAAATGTAAATGGCAAGAAAATGTGGTCCTTCAAAGGTATAACACATGAATCCTGAGTTTCTAAGTAGATGCTGGCACATAGGTCCTTTCAGTTCACCCAGTCATTGAACCTTAGACATGGAAGACACCACAGCAATTATTCAGGCCATGCTCATCATTTCACAGATGTGAATATTACAGCCTAGGAAGCTGGCCCAAGGTCACAAAGCTAGAGATTCAGGATCTCAAAAATTACAACCAACGCTCCCTTCACTATACTAATCTGCTTCCATCTGGACACATTTTAATATCTCTCCACATACAGAGTTCACCTCTCTAGTAACATTTCCTTCCATTATTTCCCTTTACTAAAATACATTGTAGAAGAATGGGTATTATAGTCTCCTTTTTTCCAATCTCCAGCGATTTTTACTGCTTTTCTCAAAAATTGTCAGCAGCTCTACATCATGTATTTCAACTTTAAGATACAGTCCACCAAACCCTTGTATTAGAAACACTTAAGGATTTATTTGCCATTCTACTTTCACTTTTTACTCATCCATCGGAATTGTCACCACAGTTAACTGATTATTATTTTTAAAAATGTAAAAAGGCCACTGGGGACCCTTAAAACTACTTAGGGGCTTTTTAATTTTCCCAACACTAAGAAGCTTCAGGTAACCTGACATCTAGGCTGTATCTGCTACCTAGCCCGTTCCTATTTCCTGCTGCAGTGACAGGCTCTGTCTACTGTCACTTTCCACCATCACCAATGAGTCTGCTTGTGTCCAGTGTTTCTTAAAAGCCTGTTGTAATTACATACTTATTCTCATCTGTTTCAAAATGGAGATAATAGTAGGTACATGAGGATACTGATGTAATTTATACCTGACCCCCATATTTTTTTGGTCTAGAGAACATTTTCTTGAAATTCATTGAATTTATCCAGTCTTCTTGAAATTCATTTAATTCTACCTTCTGAACAGATACTTCCTAAAAAGCACCTTAAGCTTATACCAGTTTACTAAAATTAACATTCTTTTCTTTTTAATCTTTCTCTCATTACTTAGGAAACTGAATTAGTTGTAATTTCATAGTAATTTCCACCAAAATTTACAATCTCCTGAATATTTAGCTGCTATTCCTAATCAAAACAACCACCTCCTCTAGATTATTATTAACATA
>SJYC01020132.1:0-18486 GCA_006408675.1 Madoqua kirkii | reverse complement strand
TCAATTTATAATGATAGAGAAACATTCACGCTATAATTTAAAAGTATATTTATGTGATCTTAAGTATTATTATGTATATACTTGAGTCTATTTTATGTGTGTTTATATATATATATATCTCCAAATTTTAAGTCACCTCTGAATGTGAAGATAATAGATCATTTCTATTTTCTTCCTTATAGCTATAATTTTCAAAATCTTTACCGTGGACATATTGTTTTTAGAGTCAGAAATACACATACCTATAAAAAGAGAAAAAGGGATTGAGTCTTACCGTGGCCTGCGTATGGCTTGGCACTGTCATTTAGAAGGCTTGGGGAGCTGCTACTATTAGTCATTCTCTGAAAATTAAAATATATATACATAATATAACTGAAGAATACAGAATTCAGAATATTCAACCAATTAGGTTTAGACTGACCCTCTTTGCGCCTACCCCTCCAACCCATTTTTCACATCAGTGACACTCTTACCTTCCTATAATGCTGCTGCATGGATTACAATCACCTAGGCAGAAACTTATTTTACTCATTAGCCAGGTATTTAAAACCCAAGTCACAGAACCATTCTGAACTGCACTTCCGTAACTTACTAGCCTGAGCAAGACACGTAACTACTCAGTTTCCTTCTTCCTAAGTATCCATCTGGGGGATGTGAATGACAGAGTCGATAAATACTCTCTCTCAATACGTATTATCCTTCATACAACTGATAGATGCTATGAAATTAGGCTTGTCCCTGTTCTCTGAACATGTCCCACCCTTCCTTAACACATTCCACAGCCTCTATGGTCTAGTGATCCTGAAAGGGACTTCATCCCATAATCACAACACACACAGGAGAGAAACTAGCCTGTTTCTAACCATCCTCTACATACTTCAACTCCACCCTTGAAAGCTCACCTGACTTCCAACTTACAGGAGGTGGCTTACCTATATCCCCTCTGACCTCATCACTTCCTAAAAGTCCACCTCCCACTCACCAAATGTGAGGACAAAGGAAGACTCTAGAGGTTTCCACTCCAAAACACACCTCAGTGTCCAGGGCCATGAGAATTCACACCAACAATACCTGCATCACAGGATATTTTGTCTCCACAGGGCTTCCAAATCCATTGACTCCAATAAAGCTGGTGCTGAAATAGGAATCTGTGAGACTTGTATCAGTTAAAGCACCTCCATCCATTCCAGGAACTGAAAGAGAAGGAAAATTCAAGTATTTAAATTATTTAAAAGCACAAAAGGTTGATGTAGTTTCTCTATTCCCAAGTAAGTTTTGGGAACTTATAATAAAGTCTCAAATCTCTGTCACCCTTGTTTTTATTTACTTGTTCATAACTTGAATCAAACAAAACTGGCTCAACTCTAAAAACTTTAAACAATGCTCAGGTTGAATAACTTTTTCCACAGAGATAGTTATTTTTATATTGCTACCTGAGAGCTACTAAGCACAACATGAAGGAAACAAACCACACTTGCATTTATTTTTACTTTTTTCATCAAGTTTTCTTTCTTTAACTTGCAAGAACAGGAGAACGGAAACTACTGCAATTTCTTCTGTGAATATACTTAACAGGACAAGTTTCCCAGGACTGTTTTCATAACACATCTTATGAAACAGACCAGCAGGTTCACGTTAACTTATTCAGGAAACCAACTCAACAGTGGTTGCAATGGGACAGAGCTGAAGACAACAGACAAGCTGCCTGTCAATTCTAAGGTAGAATGATGCGGAATCACTAACTACTAAAATAATCCATCACATATCAACAAAGTGATGAGCAATACATTTTAGATCCTATTTCTTGGTAAGTACAGTTGACCACTGAACCACACATGTTTGAACTGTCTGGGCCCAATTATGAAAGTGAAAATCGCTCAGTTGTGTCCAACTCTTTGTGATCCCATGGAATATACAGTACATGCAATTCTCTAGACCAGAATACTGGAGTGGATAGCTATTTCCTTCTCCAGGGGATCTCCCCAACCCAGGGACCAAACTCAGGTCTCCTGCATTGCAGGTGGATTCTTTACCAGCTGAGACCAAGGGAAGTCCAAAAACACTGGAGTGGGTAGCCTATCCCTTCTCCAGGGGATCTTCTCGACCCAGGAACCGAACCAGGGTCTCCTGCACTGCAGGCAGATTCTTTACCAAGTGAGCCATCAGAGAATACACAGACTTTTTTTCAATAAATATATTGGAAAAATGTTTGAAGATTTATGACAATTTGGAAAATCTGCAGGTGAACCACACAGACTAAAGATACAAAAGAAAATGAAAATAAGGCATGTCATGAATGCATAGAATATATGCAGATATAGCCTATCCTTACATAGACATAAGTAAGTGATAATATAAAATTAACAATGTTTTGTTTTCTCACTTTTATAACTTTACTTTCAAAGAATTACAGTACCATACAATATGCCTCTCTCCTAACTGGAGAAGTCATTATAGGTGACACATCAAACCATCATCAGAGGTTGTTTTTCTTTAAATGTAACATTTCTAATACTACAGTGAACATGACTATACAAAATCTGAAGTGCTACACAAACTTTACAACAACTCATTAATTAGTGCACAGGCTAGGCTACCATGAAGCAATCATATCCCCAACACTAAGCCACCAGAAAGCAATCCCACTGCTGCCACTTCATACCTGTAAATAACTATGAATTCATTTTTCACATTATCTTTTCATTTTGATGTCCAGGGTTAGCAAAACACGAGATACCTACAGATGTTGTATCCTATTAAGACAGCAGTGATGAAGGTACAGACAGAAAATGACTCATCTTATAAACATACAATACAAACTTCCTAGGTCCATCAGTACAGTACAGAATTGAAAATGTATTCTCTCTTTATGATTGTCTTAATAGTGTTTTATCTTCTCTAAGCTTACTTTTTAATGAAGAGGAACTAAAAAGCCTCTTGATGAAAGTGAATGAGGAGAGTGAAAAAGTTGGCTTAAAGCTCAACATTCAGAAAACTTAGATCATGGTATCTGGTCCCATCACTTCATGGCAAATAGATGGGGAAACAGTGTCAGACTTTATTTTTCTGGGCTCCAAAATCACTGCAGATGGTGATGTAGCCATGAAATTAAAAGACATTTACTCCTTGGAAGGAAAGTTATGACTAACCTAGATAGCATACTGAAAAGCAGAGACATTACTTTGCCAACAAAGGTCCATCTAGTCAAGGCGGACGGACTGGTTTTTCCAGTGGTCATGTATGGATGTGAGAGTTGGACTGTGAAGAAAGCTGAGCGCAGAAGAACTGATGCTTTTGAACTGTGGTGTTGGAGAAGACTCTTTGAGAGTCCCTTGGACTGTAAGCAGATCCAACCAGTCTATTCTAAAGGAGATCGGACCTGGGTGTTCTTTGGAAGGAATGATGCTAAAGCTGAAACTCCAATACTTTGGCCACCTCATGCAAAGAGTTGACTCACTGGAAAAGACTCTGATGCTGGGAGGAATTGGGGGCAGGAGGAAAAGGGGACGACGGAGGATGAGATGGCTGGATGGCATCACCGACTTGATGGACTTGAGTTTGAGTGAACTCCAGGAGTTGGTGATGGACAGGGAGGCCTGCTGTGCTGCGATTCATGGGGTCACAAAGAGTCAGAGACTGAACTGAATTGAAGCTTATTGTAAGATTACAGTATAAACTACATGGAACATAGAAAATTTTTCACAGTTTGTTGTGATCCACACAGTCAAAGGCTTTGGCATAGTCAATAAAGCAGAAATAGATGTTTTTCTGGAACTTTCTTGCGTTTTCCATGATCCAGCGGATGTTGGTAATTTGATCTCTGGTTCCTCTGCCTTTTCTAAAATCAGCTTGAATATGTGGAAGTTCACAGTTCACGTACCACTGAAGCCTGGCTTGGAGAATTTTGAGCATTTCTTTGCTAGCATATGAGATGAGTGCAATTGTGCAGTAGTTTGAACATTCTTTGGCATTGTCTTTCTTTGTGATTGGAATGAAAACAGACCTTTTCCAGTCCTGTGGCCACTGCTGAGTCTTCCAAATTTGCTGACATATTGAGTGCAGCACTTTCACAGCATCATCTTTTAGGATTTGAAATAGCTCAACTGGAATTCCATCACCTCCACTAGCTTTGTTCGTAGTGATGCTTTTTAAGGCCCACTTGACTTCACATTCCAGGATGGCTCTAGGTGAGTGATCACACCATCGTGGTTATCTAGGTCATGAAAATCTATTTTGTATAGTTCTTCTATGTATTCTTGCCACCTCTTCTTAATATCTTCTGCTTCTGTTAAGTCCATACCATTTCTGTCCTTTATTGAGCCCACCTTTACAGGAAATGTTCCCTTGGTATCTCTAATTTTCTTGAAGAGATCTCTGTCTTTCCCATTCTGTTGTTTTCCTCTATTTCTTCGCATTGATCACTAAGGCTTTCTTATCTCTCCTTGCTATTCTTTGGAACTCTGCATTCAAATGGATATATCTTTTCTTTTCTCCTTTGCCTTATAGCTTCTTTTCTCAGCTACTTCTAAGGCCTCTTCAGACAACCGTTTTGCCTTTTTGCATTTATTTTTCTTGGAGATGGTCTTAATCGCTGTCTCCTGTACAATGTCACGAACCTCCATCCATAGTTCTTCAGATTATTAGATCTAACCCCCTGAATCTATTTCTCACTTCTACTATATAATCATAAGGAATTTTACTCAAGTCATACCTGAATGGTCTAGTGGTTTTCCCTGCTTTCTTCAATTAATGTCTGAATTTGGCAATAAGGAACTCATGATCTGAGCCACAGTCAGCTCCTGATCTTGTTTTTGCTGACTGTATAGAGCTTCTCCATCTTTGGCTGCAAAGAATATAATCGATCTGATTTCAGTATTGACCATCTGGTGATGTCCGTGTGTAGAGTCTTTTCTTGTGTTGTTGGAAGAGGGTGTTTACTATGACCAGTGCGTTCTCTTGGCAAAATTCTGTTAGCCTTTGCCCTGCTTCATTTTGTACTCCAAGGCCAAATTTGCCTGTTACTCCAGGTATCTCCTGACTTCCTGCTTTTGCATTCCCATTCCCTATAACGAAGAGGACATCTCTTGTGAGTGTTAGTTCTAGGTCCTGTAGGTCTTCATAGAACCATTCAACTTCAGCTTTTTCAGCATTACTGGTCGGGGCATAGAGCTGGATTACTGTGATACTGAATGGTTTGCCTTGGAAACAAACAGAGATCATCCTATTGTTTTTGAGACTGCGTCCAAGTACTGCATTTTGAACTCTTATTGACTATGATGGCTACTCCATTTCTTCTAAGCAATTACTGCCCACAGTAGTAGATATAATCTGAGTTAAATTCACCCATTCTAGTCCATTTTAGTTCACTGATTCCTAAAATGTCAACGTTCCCACCTGCCACCTCCTGTGTGACCACTTCCATTTGCCTTGATTCATGGACCTAACGTTCCAGGTTCCTATGCAATATTGCTGTTTACAACATAGGAATTTACTTCCATCACCCGTCACATCCACAACTAGCTGCTGTTTTTGCTTTGGCTCCATCCCTTCATTCTTTCTGGAGCTAATTCTGTACTCTTCTCCAGTAGCATCACTCACTCACTGAAGTCAGTTGTGTCTGACTCTGTGACCTCATGGACTATAGCCTATGAGGCTCCTCCGTCCATGGGATTTTTCCAGGCAAGAATACTGGAGTGGGTTGCCATTTCCTTCTCCAGGAAATCTTTCCAACCGAGGGACTGAACTCGAGTCCTCAGCATTGTAGGCAGACGCTTTACTGACCTGGGGAGTTCATCTTTCAGTGTCATACCTTTCTGCCTTATCATACTGTTCATGGGGTTCTCAAGGCAAGAATACTGAAGTGGTTTGCCATTCCCTTTTCCAGTGGATGTTTTGTCAGAACTCTCCTCCATGACCTTTCCATCTTGGGAAGCCCTACACACTATAAGAGGCTTCCTGAAGGGACAGAATGACTGAGGGGGAAACAGAATCTTGTTCAATAAATCTTTAATCCAATTTTCTGTTCATGGGCAGGGCTGTGTCCCCTCCCTGTTGCTTGACCTAAGGCCAAACTATGTGGGAGGCAATGAAGATAAATTCGACCTCCTTCAAAAGGTCCCCGCATGCGCTGCTAGCCTCATGCCCCCGGAACCTGCAGCAGGCCACTGCTGACCCACACCTCCACCGGAGACTCGTGGACACTCACAGGCAAGTCTGGGTCAGTCCCTTGTGGGGTCACTGCTCCTTTCTCCTGGGTCCTGGTGCGTACAGCGTTTTGCCTGTGCCCTCCAAGAGTCTGTTTCCTCAGTCCTGTGTAAGTTCTGGTGGTTCTATGGTGGGGATAATGGCAACCTCCTGCAAAGGGCTTATGCCATACCCAGGTCTGCTATACCTAAAGCCCCTATGGCAGGACACTGGTGACCCGCACCTCCACAGGAGATGCTCAGACATGTTTCTGGCTCAGTGTCTGTGGGTTGGGCGTGCATTTTGTGCCGTTCTCAGGTTTGAGCAGCTCAGGAGACCAGGTGCTCGCTGAGGGCACTGTCCCGGGTAGGCTGTGCATCTTAATCACCTCCTGGGTGCAGACCACTGTTTCCTGGGTGTGCCGCAAGAGCACTGTCTCAGGTGTACCGTATGTCTCCTCTGGAGAGCTACTCTCAAGCTGCAACCCTTCTGGCAGATGTTATCCACCCAGGATTTCAGGAGGACATGGTTAGCAACTGGGAGCCTGCTCACCGTTGGTGGAAGATGCAGTCTCCCGGGGGTTAGATTGTAGCAGCCCCTTGCCTTCCGGCTCTAGGTACTGCAAGCCTGCCTCTCTGCCTCTGGGCAGGGAGGGGCCGGTATGCAGCTCTCCTTTGGTATGCAACTCAATCCTTTGTTCTGTGAGAGGGTCAGGCTGTGGAAAATTCTTAAAAAGATGGGAATACGTGCATCTGACCCGCCTCCTGAGAAATCTGTAGGCAGTAAAGAAGCAACAGTTAGAACTGGACATGGAACTGTCACCCTGCTTATTTAATTTATATGCAGAATACATCATGTGAAGTTTCCAGCTGGATGAAGCACAAGCTGGAATCAAGATTACCAGGAGACATATCAATAACCTCAGATATGCAGATAACACCACCCTTATGGCAGAAAAATGAAGAACTAAAGAGATTCTTGATGAAAGTGCAAGAGGAGAGTGAAAAAGTTGGCTTAACGATCAACATTCAGAAAACTAAGATCATGGCATCTGGTCACATCACTTCATGGGAAATAGATGGGGAAATGATGGAAATAGTGAGAGACTACTTTAGGGGGCTCCAAAATCACTGCAGATGGTGACTGCAGCCATGAAATTAAAAGACACTTGGTCCTTGGAAGAAAAGCTGTGACCAACATCAGTCAGTCAGTTCAGTCGCTCAGTCATGTCCGACTTTTTGCGACCCCATGGACTGCAGCACACCAGGCCTCCCTGTCCATTGCCAACTTCCGGAGTTTACTCAAACTCATGTACATTGAGTTAGTGATGCCATACAATCATCTCATCCTCTGTCGTCCCCTTTTCCTTCCGCCTTTAAGCTTTCCAAGCATCAGGGTCTTTTCAAATAAGTCAGCTCTTCTCATCAGGTGGCCAAAGTACTGGAGTTTCAGCTGCAACATCAGTCCGTCCAAAGACTACTCAGGACTGATTTCCTTTAGGATGGACTGGTCAGATCTCCTTGCAGTCCAAAAGACTCTCAATAGTCTTCTCCAACAGCACAGTTCGAAAGCATCAATTCTTTGGCGTTCAGCTTCCTTAATAGTCCAAATTTCATGTCTATACATGACTATTGGAAAAACCACAGCCTTTGCTAGACGGACCTTTGTTGGAAAAGTAATGTCTCTGCTTTTTAATATGCTGTCTAGGTTGTTCATAACTTTCCTTCCAAGGAGCAAGTGTCTTTGAATTTCATGGTTGCAGTGATTTTGGAGCCCACAGAACAAGGCTGGCCTTCCATAGAACAAGTTTTAAAGTCTAGCTGAAAATACTGAGTGGTTCTCTGCCAAGAAAGACATCACAGACAGGTGCTGGCAATCCTTATCCCAAGGGATGAAATCCAAACTTCTTGGTCGACATTAAAAAGCCCTCAACATTCCGTTCTCAGCCTATCATAGTATTTCCTAAAAGTTCTGGGTCTGAATTTCAGTTCTGCCACTTACTAGTCACAATGTCTCAGGCAAAATGCTTATAAAGTGGAGATTATACCATGACTTGTAAAATGAGACTCATACTATCTACCAGGCAAACTTGAATTAAACGTTACAGAAAAAAATGAAAACTATCTTTAAAAAAATTAAAAGCATCTTAAAAGTTCTTGTAAAATTCCCGATGGGTGCAATTCTATAAATTTTCTAAGAAAAAATGAATTGTACATTTACAATGGGTGAATTTTACAGTAGGTAAATTATATTTTGATAAACCTCCTTTTTAAAACCCATGGAGAAAACTGGGATTATTCAATAAATGTATTTAAGACAACTGTGTATCCATCAGGGAAAAAACAGATATTTCCAAAATACCAAAGGTTATAATATAAAAGTATACATTCTACTATGAAAAGGTCTTCCGATAATTTTACACTACTGAACTCTCTCCTCCAATCAAACCAATAAACTCACTATAGTTTGAAGGTCTATAGTTATGACCAATCTAGATAACATATTGAAAAGCAGAGATATTACTTTGCCAACAAAAGTCCGTCTAGTCAAGGCTATGATTTTTCCAGTGGTCACGTATGGATGTGAGAGTTGGAATGTGAAGAAAGCTGAGCGCCGGAGAATTGATGCTTTTGAACTGTGGTGTTGGAGAAGACTCTTGAGAGTCCCTGGACTGCAAGGAGATCCAACCAGTCCATTCTAAAGAAGATCAGTTCTGGGTGTTTTTTGGAAGGACTGGCGCTAAACCTGAAAGCTGAAACGTCAGTACTTTGGCCACCTCATGCGAAGAGTTGACTCATTGGAAAAGACTCTGATGCTGGGAGGGACTGGGGTCAGGAGGAGGGGACGACAGAGGATGAGATGGCTGGATGGCAACACAGACTCGATGGACTTGAGTTTGAGTAAACTCTGGGAGTTGGTGATGGACAGGGAGGCCTGGAGTGCTGCAATTCATGGGGTCACGAAGAGGCGGACACGACTGAGCGACTGAACTGAACTGACAGTTCATAACTGGGCTTCCTATGTGACACTAGTGGTAAAGAATCCACTTGCAATGCAGGAGATGTAAGAGACATGGGTTCAACCCCTGGGTTGGGAAGATGCCCTGGAGGAGGGCAAGGCAACCCACTTCAGTATTCTTGCCTGGGAAATCTCATGGACAGAGGGGTCTGGTGGGCTACAGCCCACAGGACTGCAAAGAGTAAGAGATGACTGAAGTGACTTGGCACACACAGTCCACAACAAGGAGTACCATCAATTCCAGTACATACATAGCCCAAGCCCTAGAATCCTCAAGACACAGGTACAATGGAAAAAAAACAAAATATCTGAAGTTAGTTACTGTAATCCAAGTTTTACCACTCACTAGCTGAATGACCTTAAGCAAAACCCATTAAAATTCACTTCTTCATCTGAAAGAAAAGCAATCACATCTCACTCATAGGGCTGTGAAAGGCCCTCAAGTGAAGCAGCGTGCCTAGCACCCTACCTCAAAGGTAATCATAAATGTTATTTTCCTCCTTCCTCATCTCTAGAATGCATTCTCCTATTATTCCCAACTTTTTTAAACACTCCACCTTTTAAGATACTGTTTATATCACTCATGTGACCAAAAAAAAGAAATCTTTTGATCCTTCATTGCTGTCTTCAACCACTAAAACATTTAATTATTCTGTAAACTGAAATTAGGAACTATTACTGATTATTTTTCTGGCATTCCCTACTCTATTAGCACATTTACATAAACACTTGGGAAGATCCGCTGGAGAAGGAAATGGTAACCCACTTCAGTATTCTTGCCTGGAGAATCCCATGGACAGAGAAGCCTGGTAGGCTACAGTCCATGGGGTCACAAAGAGTCAGACACGACTAAGCGACTTCATATACAAGTAAACCTTTCTTAAAAGTAGGTATTCTTAAAAATTGATAACAGTACAACAGATTTTCAGATCCAACTTCTATAAAACACCCCGTGCAAATGGTATCACTGCCTCCATTTTTCTGATGGAGCAGTGCGACTCAGAGACACTAGAGGACAGCACAGTGGATGCAGGCCCAGTAAACAGGGGCTCCTCCGGCCACTCAGCAGCCACACCATCCTTTGCCCCACAGCACCGTGGAATGAGCACAGACTAAGCAAACGCAGCTGCCCATGAGGCCTGTTGCAGCCAGCTGCCAATTACTCATCCTTGAAAGTTTACTTAATCTAAGTCTTAGTTTCCTCCTCTGTAAAACAAAAATGGTTAATATCTACTTTCCAGGGTTTTATGAGAATAAAAGACCTGGAAGTTTGTCTCTCTTGATTACCTTCCCCTACCCCCCTGGACCCCTGCCTCTGGCAACCACCAATCTCTTCTTCATTGTTATCTATGTGTTTGGGTTGTTTTATTGTTTTTTTTTTTTAAGATTCCACATGGAAGTGATATCCTACTCTATTTGCCTACTTATTTTTTTAATGTAACAAGTTTGAACCAGCTTACTGAAGACTCTGTATGTTTCTTAAATATGCATATGTTATATTTGTGTTAATTTATGTATAAGTATACATAGTACATTAAGATGTAACAGCTTAGTATCACCACTTGTAAAAGACCATAAACAATCTAAATAGCCACTGAAAAGAACAGTACAATCACACAAGAGAATTATTACACAGTCACTATAAAGAGTAAGGTGTATTTCTATGTGTAGACATGAAACGAACTAGAAGATAAGCAGTTTGGTGAAAAAATTCAAAGTGCACTAGGCTTCCATGTATGAGCAGTATGTGCTACAGATAGGGAAATACAAACATGAGTGACCTACAAAGAACATCTCTGAACAGATACATAATAAACTGAAAAGAGTGACTGTCTTTTGGAGAGGGCTCAGGGAACTAAGGAAGAAGGGAGACTATTTTTCATTGTGTATCCTCTTGCGCTATTTAAACTTTTAACCTGTGTGTGCGCCTGTTGACTCTTCATGACCCCATGGGCTGAAGCCCACCAGGCTTCCCCATTCATGCAGCACATTTTTAATTTCCAAAGCAAGATATTGTTCGTAGATTTTAAAAGCTGTAATTTTTAATGTTAAAAATACAATTAAAAGCTAGTTTAGAAAAACGGGTACAATATCTTTAATTTTTTTTAAAAAAAGATACCAAAGGACATCAAAAAAGGAAGTTTTACCAAAAAAGGGCCATTATCCACAGGCCAATTAACTCAGCCAAGATAAAAGAACATGTCCTTTCCTACACTGAAGCTGCTGAGAGGTCAAGATTTTTAAAGCTATTGGAAAGGAAAGAGGATGAATTCTAAAAACTGATCATAAAACAATTTGTTTCCTATAACATAAACATTTAGAAAAACACAAACATTTTATACCTGAAGGAATTTTAAACATCATGTACTCCATACCCTATTCTCATATTCTACAAAGAAATATATTTCCACATGGACTAAATTACTAGTATAAGATCAAAGTTACTTTAAGACAAAGTACTAAAAAAAAAACCAAAAAACTAATTCTCAGGACCCCCAGTCCAACAGTAATTCTTAAACAATGAAAGGAGGAGCAAATACTCTATGTATGAATTTGTTGACAACTATATGACAACAAGCTTCCCACATGGCTCAATGGTAAAGAATCCACCTGACAACACAGGAGACATGCATTCGATCCCTGGGTCAAGAAGATCCCCTGGAGGAGGAAATGGCAATCCACTCCAGTATTCTTGCCGGGAAAATCCCAGGGACAGATGACCCCGGCAGGCTACAGTCCATGGCTCATGAAGAGTCAGACACGACTGAGCAATTGAGCACACAATGATCGCAAATGACAACAGTGCATAAAACAATAATTTCATCACATTCCTCTGTATAACTTCAGCTCATAAACTACTTTATAAAAACAGAATATAAAGTTAATATGGAAAAACAAATTTAAGAAAGTGTGCTACAAAACTTGAGTGTCTATATGTACGCCCATGCTATGTACTTAAATGTCTCCCCCTAAACTCTCATACTGAAACCTTAATCCTCAATGTGAGTGCATGTGGAGACAGGGCCCTTAGGAGTAGTTAAGGTTACACACAAAACTAATAATAATGATTAACCCTGGGCAATGAGATCAGTTTAACTTATAGACTGCTGTTCCAGTGAAAATTTTTACCAAAAAAGTTTATTAAAAACTAAATAAATTCAACCCTAAAATAAATAAATTTCTAAAATATTTCTAGGTGCCAAAAACATTCATACTTTTGTACACAAAAGCAGATATGCCTAGAGAAGAGCAAACAACAACAACAAAAAAGATGTGGCAGTGGAAGCACGGAATCCTAACCACTGGGCACCAGGGAATTCCCTAGAGAACATTCCTGAAATGACAAAATTATAGAAATGGAGGGCAAATTAGTGGTTGCCAGGGATTTGAAGGAAGGTGACAAAAAGGCCTCTTGAGGGTGACAAAGCTGCTCCATGTCCTGACTGTGCCAGCAGGTGTGAAATCACACACACAATAAAACCCCACAAAACTCAATTATCCACATGTGTACACACATGCACAAATAAGACTCAGAAAATCTTGAAAAAGGTTAAGTGGATTGTGCCCATCAGTGTGGCTGTGACACTGCACCGCGGTTCTACAAGGTGTTGCCGCTGGGGAGATGAAGATGGGACAGCAGGTTCTTTCTGTATTATTTCTTACAACTGCATGCGACTCTACAATTATCTCAAAATAGAAAGTTAATTTAAAAAGAGAAAAATCCTATAAAAGGACAAAAATAGATGTTTTGGCCATCATTTAGCTTCTTAGAGTCATTTCAAATGCACTTTCATGGAAAGAAATGTTTACTCACTAACTGAATCTTACTGAGACATTAGTACAACCCTGAGTACTCTTCATAAAGTTCTAAGCTTTCCTCATAAAACTTCTCAAGATCTAATTTTATCTTATACACATATCTGCATTCCCCACTAAAATGTAACCTCCACAGGACAGACTTCTGTTTCATTCAATGTTGTATTCCTATCACCCTGATCAAAACTTGGTACTTTGCAAGCACCATATTAAAGGAGTGAAATCAATGTATTATAAAGTCTCTTGTTATCTACCTTGTGTATTGTCAGATAAAATGTGTTAACCTATACGAGCTCTCCTAATGGCAAATTCCCAGTACTCACTCCTCTGTCAGCCGATTCAGGTTTGTGGAGTGAAAAGTATAATTCTAGCTTAAACAAAAACAGTCTTCCCATACACTCCAAAGTTTGCATATGAACTTCAAGTTATCCCCTGCTTTCTGCCATTTGGACAGACAGCCACAGTTCAGTCATCTGTAGCTATTTTACTGGTCTTGAAAATATATTCTCAAAAACTGGGAGGTAAAGAAATGTACAGGTAACTGTGGACTTATGACTAACAGCAGCAACTAACCCTGACCCCTTACTATGTGCCAGATATGCTCTGATAGGGTTATATTCAAGCCTGTCACAACTCCGAATTAGGTACTACTACTACCTTTGCGTTTTAAAATGAGAAAAATAAAGGCTTAAGAGTTAAAAACTCAAGATCACAAAGTAGACAAGAGAGCCAGGTCCATCTTAGATGTGCCTTATGGCAGTCTTCACTACTAATTAAATTAGCAGAACTGAAAATAAGTCTGTTTTGGTAAACTAAATCTATTGGGTTTCAAATAAAGTAATATATATAATACAAATACTGAGCTGTTAAAAACTGAGCATCTTGAAGATGAAAAGTCTAGCTGGCCAAGAATATTAGAATCACATCATTAAAAAGTCAAGAACCAGCAACTCAATTAAACCACCAAATCAAACCACACTGAACCTTTAGAAGATTATAATTCCAAAAGAAACATGAAATGTCTAACACTTTAAAAAAGAATAATAAACTATTATTTTCCCAACAATCCAGAATGTCAGAATATGCTCACTACCATACTGCCAGGTCATGCAAAGAGCTGGACGGGTAATACTTCTGTACAGATAAAAAGTAGGCAACAAATGAAAGGACAGTTCCTTTACAAGACTGAAACACCACTGCAACCTAGCATACTAAAAAAAAAGCCTTTCCGCTTCAGTTTTCCAAAGCTTGCAAAGGAAGGATAAAATTTCCTCTTGCATTTACCTCTCAAGTTTTCACACAATCTGAAACACTACCAAAACAATTCAAGTACTTAAAGCAAGAGTCAAAAACTCAAAGGCCAAGAGGAGCCAGGCATATAAGTTAACCTAGTCAGTAATAAGGCAAAAAGGGAGTCTTGCCCAGCCAACACACCTAATTCTAATATAGAAAAGAGTTGCCCTTCAAAGTCAGAAATCTGTAGTTTACTACAGATTACTACCTGATTATTTAAATGTTGTCAACTAATTCAGTTACAATCCAACACATGCAAATTAAAAACATCAAATTATATCATAAATTTTAGGCACCAAAATGGGTAAAATTATAAGATGGCTAATATAAGTGCTGAGGAGATCGTGAAGAAACTTGAAACAACTTGAATTCTCATACTCTGATAGATGGAATGTAAATGTGATACAATCTCTTCAGAAAACTATCTAAAGTCATCTACTTAGAGCTGAACATGCATGTCCTATTATAAATCTGAAATTCCACTTCTAACATAAATTCATAGATTTGAACCAAAAAACATATTTAAGAATGTTCAAAACAGTGCTCTTCCTAATAAACAAAAGTTGGAAATGTACTATCACCCACTAACAGTAAAATGAGAATATAAAATGAAGCACATTCATATAATGTGTAACACCAGGCAAGAATGAGACTAAGAGGTTGCTCCCAGATAACTGATCTTACGAATATGCTTAAAGAAAAGAGGCCCACAATGTTCTTAAAGAGCTCAAAAAAAAAGAATGAAAGGGTGAAAAATGAATCGACAATGCAGTTCATGAAGTCAGTGGTTAGCTCTGGGAAAGCAATAACTGGCAAAGGGTAGGAAAATCAGAACTTCTGCAGGTCCTGACTGAGTTCTATTTCCTGATCTGAGTACTGTTATGAGCTGTTTTCATCTTGTGAAAATTCCAAATTTTATGGTCTATATATTGTTCTGTAGGTGTGTACACTTAAACAAAAACTTTAAAACACACACAGCTCCAAGATACCCAAGGAGCCCAAACAAAGTGTTTCTACAGGTGGACCCGGCTTATCAGAGAAGATATGTCTGACATCCCAGCTCAAGAAATAGTCCACATTCTTACACCTAAAAAAGAGCAAAGGAAACAAAGTAAAAGCAATATAAAACTGTGTCAGTGACTCTACCTGATCAAGTCAACAACTAACAAAATTTAAATTTCTCCTAATAACAACACATCTCAGAATGTGTCCTCCCTTTTAATTGCCTCATTGAAAGTTATTGAAAGTTAAGTTACTCAGTCGTGTCGGACTCTTTTTGACCCCAAGAACTGTAGCCTACCAGGCTCCTCCATCCATGGGATTTTCCAGGTAAGAACACTAGAGTGGGTTCCATTTCCTCCTCCATACATTTACCAAATCAAGTGTCTTATAAAATAGAGTATAATACAGCTAAAGGTAGAAACTAGATCAAAAATTAAATAATAAAGTGTAAAAAAATCCAACGCAAGAATTAAATCACCAACACAATCCAGTTCCCTGATTCCTGAACAACCTAACTGGCCACTCACTGATAGGAGACAATTTTATCTCACCCAAAAAAGTCACAATCTAGACCACCCTCGAGTTACCAAGAAGCCTACAGCAGACAAGAGGAGCCAGTTGAGTTAAAGCAAGTCCCACAGAATCCAACTACATAACGCAGCTACTTAATCAAGGAACTGTTAAATGACTAAACGTTCACTCCAAAATGCCTTCACAGCACTCACTGCCTGCCCTCTCAAGAACCTATCTCCCAAAGACGTTTGCATTGCTAGTATTTCTCCTCCATCTCCAATCTCACCTGTTTACAGCCTGCCCTAACTTTCATTCCAAATCTACCACATCTGTGTATTAGAAAATCCTAGAAATATCACACATTAAATTGAATACCTCCATCTTTTTTAACATGCCTCTTTCTGTAGTTAACAAAACCACTGTTCAGTTTCTCTGCTTACTAATCAAACAAAACGAATTAATCTGAGCCACAACTCAATATATCCAGCAAACTTACCTAGAAAATGCAAAGTTGCTGCTCCAATGTGATAAAACTCCACCAATAAAGTAACCATTCTGACAAAACATTTTAAGTTACCAATTATTCTTAGCATTATCACTCTCAACAAATACATCTGCACTGAAGTCAGACCCATCAAAGAAAACAAAACAATCTTTAAAACACACACTAACACATACACCCATCTCTAGGAAGACACTTAAAATCCTCACAGAGCAAATAACTGCCAAACATCAAGCCAAATACTTCAGACCATTTACAGTTTTAAAAAAAGAAAAGTTCTGACATCCAAGTTAAGCAGCCTATCAAAAGAGTTTCAAATCTAGTAACTGTTTAGAATTCCCAAGGAAGTAGGATTTCCGACTTGGTTTAGAAATGCTCGATACACTCAGAAACAAGGAAAAACTCGACACATCTCTCCTTTTCAAGGGCAACCTTTTGTAAACCAGATTACACTTTTAGGCTTATTATTAGAACTGCAAACTCCACTCAATAACGACGAACAAGTTACAAGGTAACAGAAGACAAGTGAAAAAAAGCCCGCTGCCCTAAGAGAGCCGAATTCGAGGGCTCAGTCGCACACAAACGTGCGCGGCTCATGGCATGGCACGTTTCCGAGGCTCCGAGCTCAGGGTTCTCTGGATACAAAGTAGTAGAAGACAAGCAGTACACCTCCGGACACCCTGCAGACTCCCGCCAGCTTTCAAGAAAACTGCGCAAATGCAAGTATGGGTGAAATCCCGATTCAGACCAAGCACGCGAGAGACGGCTGCTTGTCGGTTCGCTCTCGATTCCTTAGAAAGCATTTCCTGCCTGGAAAACCTCTCTCCTAGAAGCCTTGCACACACACACAGGAAAAAAAAAAGAAAAAGAAAACTTTTTCCGCTCTTTCAACCCACTCCTGGAAGCCGCGGAGCCCGCCCCGAGCGGCACACACCCACCGGGGGACCCCTCCGCTCGGCCCGGGGCGCGCGCGCACACACTCACAGGTGCCGGCAAACCCGGCCCCTTTCCACACCCCCCGGAAGCGACACCCCCATCTCCCGCACGCCGAGGCCCATCCCCCGTGCTCCCCGCCCCCACCCACGCCCCCCCAAAAGTCCACCGCCCCGTTCCCGGGGAGCTGGCCGGCCCTCGCCGCCCGAGCGGGCCGAGAGCTGTGGGGAGGGTAGGCAGGAAGACGGAAGAAGGCCCCAGGCCCCGGGCGTAGGCCTCTCGGAGCGCTGAAGGAGGCGAAAGCTGAGGGGAGAGGGGGGACCCCGCGGGCCAGGCTCCGGCGCCCGCTGCCTCCGCTGCCCCGAAGCCCCCCGACCCCGGGCCACACTCACTTGCCAGCCGCGGCCCGTCGAGGACCCCACTGTTGCCACCTCCGCCTCCTCCGGCTGCAGGTCCGGGGCCCCCCAGGTCCGGCTTCTTGGGCCCCGCGGGCGGCCCGGCTCCTCCGGCCGGGACCGCTCCGGGCGGGAAGCCGGCCCCGGGCGCGCCCGCCAGAGCCAGGGGGACGCTGTTGCTATGGAGGCCGAGGCCCGGCGCGGCCCCGGCGGCCGGGTCTTCATGCAGGAACTGACACTCCTCCCCGTAGAAGCACGTCTTATCCTTGGCGTAGTAGCGGCAGTACTTCAGCTTCACCCCCGCCGCTGCCGCTGCCGCCGCCCCGCCGGGGACGCCCCCGACCCCCGGCGGGGCCACCGCCACTACCGCCGCGGCCGCCGCCAGCGAGGAGGACGCGGAGGAGGCGGCGGCCGAGGGGGGCGGGAGGCCGCCGCCACTGTTCATGGCAACGCCGCAGCCTCGTCTTCCGCTGAAGCACGTCTTATCCTTGGCGTAGTAGCGGCAGTACTTCAGCTTCACCCCCGCCGCTGCCGCTGCCGCCGCCCCGCCGGGGACGCCCCCGACCCCCGGCGGGGCCACCGCCACTACCGCCGCGGCCGCCGCCAGCGAGGAGGACGCGGAGGAGGCGGCGGCCGAGGGGGGCGGGAGGCCGCCGCCACTGTTCATGGCAACGCCGCAGCCTCGTCTTCCGCCGCCGCCACCATAGACTGGAGAGGGAGGGACGGCGCTGCCGGGGGGCCGGAGAAAAGCCCGGGCGGGCGGGCCTGTCCCGCTGCGGGAGCCGGAGCCGCCCGGGGAAGGGGGGAGGGGAGGGGAGAGGGAAGGGAGGA